>JAHWFP010122821.1:0-38124 GCA_023313725.1 Lithobius niger | reverse complement strand
CGAAGCGAACGAAATCAGCGATTGTTAGTCAGTGTGTGCAAAAATGGTATTGAAGCATCTTAAACAGACGGTGTAACCTTATGTACGTTCACAGTCCTATGAAAGTTGTGATATCCACCCAAAACCAAAACTGGTAGAAAAACCCGCCAAGTTTCCAAAAACGATCGGCCTTTGAAGGTAGTGATATCATTCCACTAGGGAAAGGCCGCCAAGGTTAATCCTACTAGCCAAGTTAATCGCACCGAATAATATTTTGGACGTTAAATGAAAACTTGAAGATTGGTACCGCTAGTAGCAATCTTCTAGTTTTCATTTAACTTTCGAACTATTAGTAAGTGCGATTAACTTGGCTAATAGGATTAACCTTGGCGGCCTTTCCGTAGTGGAATGATATCACTACCTTCAAAGGCCAATCGTTTTTGGAAACTTGGCGGGTTTTTCTACCAGTTTTGGTTTTGGGTGGATAATTTTCACTACAGCAAGCTTTGATTGAGAAAGGCAAAAAAGTATTGATACAAGCGCTTTTGAGTACACGAAAATAATGAAATCTCACTACGGTAGTGGATTGTGTTCTGGAATTTTGGTCGGTTATCTTGGTCTGGTAAACACAGAGTTCGTAACGTTGCAACTCTGAGCCTTCGCCACATCGATATTGTGCAGGTTCGTCTGCCATACTGTTTTGAAGCCAACCAAGCGCGAGATTGTCCCAATACGAGGGAAGGCCAGTTCAACTTCAATATTCTATGAAGTACAGCATTTCCAATAATTATTAACTGCGTAATCGTAAGCTAAATAAATTCTTAGTTGTAATTCAATTGTTATGTGACAGGGCCCAGGGATCGATATATCATCATAGCTACGGTGGGAAGGAGGTGTGCGGTGTAGTCAGCTTGTATGTAAGAACGGGCATAGACCATCCGATGATTTACACACGGCCAAGAATTCATGAAGAATCCACTGTTTACCATAGAATAGACTACTACTGGAACCTTGTTTTGAAAATCAAGTCATCTGCTGGTAGTTTAAAGTTCCCAGACAAGCTGGTAAAAAGCCTTCTGTGTTTAGCACACGGCAATGCAGAAGTGGAAAGAAGTTTGTCGGATAATAAAAGGACTGTTTCACAAGACAGAGCTTCCCTTGCACCTAAGACCATCAACAGACTCCGAACAGTGAAGGACGCAGTTAGAAAGTATGGTGGCGGTAATCCGTCTGCAGTTCCTGTAACAAAAGCTATATTAGAAGCTAGAACTTATGCGCATAGTCAGTACCAAAAACGTCTACAAGAGGACAAAGAAAAGGCCAGGCCAAACATTAAGGTAGCAGAAGAAACAGCAACAGCGAAAGCAGAAAAAGAACAAGCAACAAAGAAATTGGACGAAGAAAAAACAACCCTTGACAAATCGGATAATGATTTAAAGATTGCTCAGAAAGAACGTCAACTTTGAAGCAGCCCAAATCCTTCTTAAAGAAGCAAATGACCGCCTGGAGAACGCAATAAAGGTAAAAAACGTACAGGCAGTGTCAGTTGGTCAAGGACTAGTGGAAGTAGCTTCCCGAAAAATGGCAGATGCCGAAAAGCTGTTAGAAAAAGATAACAAAAAAAAAATATTCTTGCTCAAAAAAAGAGAAAGTTAATTAGTGATTATGTTCAAATCAAGAAAAAAGCAAAATAATTGCAAATAAAACTTAGTTTGAGTGTTCAATATTCCTACTATTTCCTATTTTTTATCAAAAAATTCCTACTTTTTTCAAAGAACCGACTTGCAGGCCTGCAAAACAGCCACAAAAATTACCGAATGTATTTGCACAAATTAAGATGCACAAGGAAGGAAGGCCATATAGATTGATTATATCTGCAAAGGGTGGGTTTGCGCAAAAACTGGACTAGAAGGTGGCAGGTCTCTGAAAAAGTATGTAGCGAGCCCGAGCAAACTGAAGCACACGGGGGAAATTGCTGGAAGCCCTAGAAGGAGTAAAATTGGAAAGTGACGAGGTCTTAGTCTCTTTTGATGTTATTTCCAAGCCTTTCCCACAGGCTAATTTTGGAAACGCTTAGAGTGTCTGCAGAGAAGAGGGAAATCGAGGAGGAGGTGTATGAGAGAGATAAGGCGCTGATGAACGTAGTATTAGCATCCATTTATGTGGAGTTTGAAGGAAGGGTGTTCAAGCAGGTGAAGAGAGCCCCAATGGGGTACTACTGTTCACCCGTTCTTGCCGAGCTGGTCCTCCAGCATCTTGACGAGTACGTCCAGGGGGGAAATCCTAATGTGAAGCTGTGGAAGAGGTTTGTGGACGATATTATTGCAGCCCTTAAGAAAGCGGATGTGGGTAGGGTGTTGGAGCAGCTGAACGAGTGGAGGGAAGACCTGAAATTTAAGTATGAGGAGGAGGTGGAAGGGAGGATTCCGTTCCTGGACGTCCAGCTCCAGCGGGGGAAAGAAGGTACCGTTGGGTACAGGCCTTACAAAAAGCCATCTGCCACGACGAGAAGGATAACCTACGAGTCCAGGCATCCGAGGAGCCAGCTGCGAGCCATTGCTAGAAACGAGTTTGTCAGAGTAGCTAAGAACTCCATGACTGCCACCGAAGAAAAGACCTTCCTTGAAGAAGTGAAAAGCAGATTTGTAAAGCTGGGATATCCTCCAAGAGTGCTAAACACTTTGATAAAAGAAGCCAAAACTGTGAAGAAGGTGGAGAGAGAAAGAAGGGAGAAAAAGGAAGACATAGGGGATGAAGGAAGAGGAAGAGAAGAAAACGAACCGAGGAGAATAGGAGTGACATACCTGGGAGAGCAGAGCAAAAAGCTAGTGAAGTTGCTGAAACAACAGGGTTTTAATTGTTTTTTTCGAAACTCGGAAGGTATAAAAAAGAGGATTATGAAAAAGAAAGGTAAAAACATACACAAAGTGCTCCGGAAGTGAGGAAAAAAGAGAAGAAGCCTTGAACAAAATAGTGAATGTAAGAGAAGGAGTATATACGGTAGTGTTCCTTGTGGTGGCTGTAACGCTGTATATATAGGTGAGGTGAAACGAGGAAAGGTGTAAGAAATCGAGTGAGATGACATATGGCAGACACCAGGAAAGAGGATGAGGAAAACAGCGTGACAGCCCACAGCATGGCCACTAGACGCAGCATTGCTTGGGAGAAGACTACTACGCTGATTAAGTCAAACTCTGTTCGTGATAAACATTTACGATGCCTCGAGTCACAAGCCATAGTTAGGCACGAAATGGATGGGAGAGAGCTAATAAACCTCCAACCACCTTCGACACAAACAATCCAGCATTTTGGTGAGGAGAGATCTGGCAGAGCGGCTGCGAGCACGGTGGAGTAGCAAGAAAGACGTTTAGATGCGGGCCTTCTATTTCTCGGAGGCTACGCACGCACGCGCTTCGTTCAAGTCGGCGTCGGACAGTACAGTATGATGTAACTAGTATTTTCATTTCTTTGTCACCTGAAGAAGACAGCAGGAGGATTTTTTTATTATAAATTGTTTCAAAGCTGTCGAAAATTTGTGAAAATTGTGGACTGGTTTTCGCTATATTGAGAGGTGCGTAAAGGATGTCGTCTGCTGTGGAATGTGAATCGATTGACTCTCAATGTAATCGCAGCCAGTATGCTATATTTCGAGCTCTCATCATGCCATGTAATTTGGTATAGTCCTACTAGAATATGAAAATCGTTAGGAATTGCCAAGAAATGAATTATTTTGCAGATATATGTTACGGATACCTAATTCGGAGAGAAATAACAAAAAATTTAAGAAATTTGAAAGTCTATTTTTTATCGGCTGTTTCCAAGAATGTTACAAACAACACACTTCATGACAAGGGCAAAACGAATACGGTTTCATTTGCCCTTGCAAGCGTAGCCTAGCTCTAACCCACAAAGTATTCTCTACTGGCGAGCCCAACAAGGGTGAAACAGTCTGTCTAGAGATCTTTGTGGGTGAGAGCTAATTGATATTAAACACTTCATGGGATGTGCTCATGTATTTTACTGTGATGTCAAACACATGGTCAATGTCCAATACAGTTATATACGTTAGGCGCTTAACGTGCTGATGTAGACATGTGAATTTTATGAAGCGGGTTTTTCCTCGTTTTAACAAGGTGAAAAAGCTTTACTACTAACAAGAATTTATAGGGTTTGGGAGGAGAATTTGTAACTCTAAAAAGTCCCTATTGAAACACGTTAGATCGGTCCCCATTAGTTCAGTCCGAGTTTTCAGAGGGCGCCACGTGTTCCATCTGATAATTTTTGCTCATTTTTCAGCCCAAATCTAAAGTAAACTAAATTACAACTAAGGTAGGCTAAATAATAATTAAAAGCAAGCTAGTATCCGTTTAGTTTAGTTAAATTTTAGGCTAAAAACTGAATTGAAATACTCACATAAAACACATGGCGCCCTCTATAAACTAAGACTGAACTAATACGACTGTATCCAAGACGTTTCACTATGGGTCTCAGTCACAAATTCTCCTCCCCAACCCTATAAATTCTTGCTACTAAGGATGTACCAGTTCCAATACCAGTACCGTAACCATGATAAATACCAACAAATTTTACAGGTACTGGTGCAGCAGCAGATATCATTAGTTCATCACAAATGGTGGCCTGCTTCTTACTATCAACAAAATTCGCTTATTTTATGCTTTAAATTGCCCAAAATTAAATAATTAAATTCTTTTAAATATCTAGTACCATCTAGCTCCCACCGGTGGCGCTGCTCCGTGGTTCCATATTAACACAGACAAGTGCTCATGACATCATATCGCTAATGAGCATGAAGGCGGTAACATCAAGCCTCTTATGCTAGATCGATTTTATTCGAATTTGAACATTGCCAACGTGTTTGCAACGGCTTGAAGCAACTGATAGACTCAGTGACTTTCCATCTTGCACGCATGCTAAACAATTTTTTTTACAACAGCCAGCGTTCTGGCGACCGTCGGCATAGACAAGCTAGCCTTGTAATGCTCCAAAATCCCCTTCATCTGGGATTGGGCAGCATTCCTATTGTAAAGGAATAATAAAAACCCTTTCACCTGAGCCACGCTGCCGAGCATGGACTCATGCGGCAGGTATGGGGTTGGGCACTGATGTAATCGTGACGTCAGTAAGAAGGGGACGATGAGGTGATTCTCCTTAGTTAACTGGTATGTAGAAGAAGTGTGGTTAACCTGAATTGGCGTTCTTGTGAAACCCGCTCAAACGTTCTCGTGGCTCAACAAAAGGCCAGTCCCTTTGCTCTAACGGCATTCCGACTTGGGCAGAGGCCCAAGCAAATACTGTTCCAAGGAACAACATATTGGATGTAAGGAACGTGGGACCAACAGTTTGCTGAACCTCAATCCAGACCTGTGGAATGACCAGACTAGCTTAAGTCAATGGTAATTATAGTGATAAGTCAGTATTAGGACTTGACTTCAGATAAGTAGTTGCTAATGAGGACAGAAGAAGGCTATGCATGTTGAATGCATGGCATGAGATTTGTGGTCACCCAGAAACATTTGGTGAGGACATCGTAAGATGTTCACAGCCCATGAAGGGGTAATAGCCGATACTTTGATCAGCATTGGAGCAGTCCTGATATTAAACCAAGGAATTCTTTTATTTACCTACTCTTTAGCAAAAAAACATCCAAATTTTTGACATTCGACATCCGTTATTACCTACCTTTTCCCCCCTAAAACCGGCTACGACCTTTGTTAATGGTGCTCACCTGTTTAGGAGCTAGAGATTCAAGCTCTATTGTAACAGGGCCATCATTTTGAATTTTTACTTGCATGTAAGCACCAAACTTTCCATCTGCAATGAAAAAAAAAATCACAGTTTACCTAGGTAAGTCATGTCAGGTGGAGTATTCACTGTTTCACATATAAGTACTTTATTACGACTACGTAAAACTTACCTTTTACTAATTCTGGGTTGTATTCAGCCTTTAGTTTGCATAAAAAATCCTGGTAGAATGCTTCAGATTTATCTGCTGCCATTGACATGTGAAAATCTGGTTTGTTTCCTTTTAAAGTGCAATAGAGTGTAAACTAAAAATAGATAATGTGGAAAAAAGGTAGCGAGTTGTTAGTTGCTCACGAATTATTTCATTGTGATCTGTAATGGTGCCAGTCAATGGGTCTTAGGCATCCAATGCTGCCACCAGTTGTAGCAGGACCACACCTCTCTTTGTGCCTTACTGTGTGACACTTACTTCCTGAAACAAGATTTAACACATCGGTCAAACAAGCAGTTTTATGTACAAAAATTAGCTGGGTCTCAGCCAACTTTCAACTAACAGAAAAGTTCGCTCACTACTTTAATTTGGCAAAAATTCTCATTTGAATTTTAGCTTTAAAATTATTATCCAAATTACTATTCAAAATTATTATCCAAAAACAGGCCTAAAAGTTATTTTAAAAATTCATTTTAAAATAAACATTTGTAGTTAAAAGGTGTAAAAAGAAATACTACTTCAACTACCTTACGAGTCCTCACTACTTTGCCCATCGTAACTTTGCTATCATAGTAAAAATCCACTGCTAACGACTGCAGTGGCTGAAAGGCCTTGGGGACGAGTTATGCTAACGTGTTGACACCCGGGCGCTCTTTTATACCCATACGGAGATCTTGCATAATTTTTATGGAAAGTTTCAAAAGGTAAGGGGAACTTGCTTGAGCTTCCTGGCACTTTACAACATACAGTTTTAAATTCTGCATTCTTTCCATCCATCTCTACTGTTATCGGAGGTCATCAGCACCACCTTGGAAAAAACATGGTGCTAATGCGTGGGCGACGGTAGGGGTAGTTTAAGTTTAAAGATTAACTATACGAACAATTTTCAGAAATGAGATCTCTAAATGACCTAAGTTTATAGATCAAGTGAAGTAGCGCTTACTTTCAAATACGGGAAACATCTTCATAGCACTCGTTTACGCACAATTTCAAAACATTAACAGATACCAGTACAATATCCTCAGCAAATTTTCGACTGTTAATTCTCTGGAGATGTTGATTTAATGTTGTTTAATTTTTTTAATTTTTGCGTAAACGAGTGCTACGAAGAATCAAGTGAAGTGCAACAGTAGAAGGAACTAAGTCGGCATTCAAGAAATATAAATCAATAAAAAGATCGTCAATAATCACAAACTTGTGTCGGATTCAACCGACTTCAGCACAGCAATGCAAAGTGAATACACAACGTACAATTTCGAAAGTGCCCAAATCTCTTACGAAGTAGTACAAATAATTGAAGCTATAGAAACTCCTGTTCTATACAAATTTAGGGTGAGTTTATGCAAATCCCATCTGACCACTGCAACCCTAGCATTCTACTACTGTATACAAATTTATATTGGGAATACAAAATTAGTGACTGCTCAATAATCGCATTTGGCCTGGACACGTTGATGATCTTCTTCCAAGTGTCTTTAGTGATTATTTTACGGGTTTCAGCACCCCCCCCCCCCCTCCAGATGGGGTAGAATGCTAACTCCGTCAGAAGTATTGTCCATATTCTTTACAGATCCTTCGTGGAGCGGTTCTCGTGATGTACTTACCTTTGCAGGTTTGAACTTTCACTCCGATCACGAATTACCATTGGCGTATGATGCGACTCCTATGGCAACTCTCCACGCACCGAATTCCACCTGGCACCGCCTGCTACGATCACGTCATCGGCATATGCGGCTCCAGTTCCGGAGCTTCCCGCAATCCTTTCTGATATCCATGCTTTGCTTATTGTGCAGTTGAAAACCATCCTCGAAAGTGTAGATGCTCGATTTGAGGCCTTGGAAAAGAAAAAACACCCATCCTCCCTCTGTGATTTCTCCCTTTGCATTTTTTAATCGTTCGGTTTCCGAAAAGATTGCTTTGATCCCGGTTTTTCTCAACGGTGCTTCGTTTACTCGGCTGGAAAAACAATGCTCTCCTCGCAGCATTGACTATTACACCCGTACCAAGATGGTTGCTGATCGGCTTGTGATTATTTCATCATCGTACTCTGACAAGCCTTTTTCCTTGAGCCCTTTCTTAAAGAGCATAAAAAAAAGAGAAAAAAAAACATTCCAAACATTCTTCTGCTAAGCATTCGTCTAAACAGAGAAAAAAGGACTCTTCTTCCTCTAAATCAACTTCCAAGAGTTATCCTCTGTGCTTGTCAACCGCCCCTTAGGATTCTGCCTTTGTTGCCAGGATCCCTTCAATTTCGTTTTTTTTTGGGGGGGGGGGGGGTGGATCAGGTGGTGCAACTCCTGTCTCTTGACAGACTGGAGGTGCCTGGTGGGGTAGCGATGGACACGGACGGCTGGGGATAAGTGATGAGGAGTACGGGTGAGAGCTCGGCTCAGTAGTTTCAACACAACCCATCACAGTGGTGGGCTTGCGGAGTAGTTTCTTTCAGATTAGGAGGGTATCTTCGGAAGCACTTAATACCATTTCCAGAAACGGCACTCCGAAATCCATCACGCCGTCCTGGCACAAAGGCAGAAGTTCTGTTCTCGGTTCTGTTATCCTTTACAAACTTCCAAGAATCGTGAACTTCGCACAGACACAACATTCGCTGATCCCGATAAAGCAAGCCCCCTACAAAGGCCGGCCACCCTCTCATCATATCGCTCATTGTACGTGTTTCGCTAAAGTATGGCGGTCTTAATCACTCAAACTTGACAGACCTGTGGAATCTCCCATTTAATGTTACAGGCAATGCCGCTCATCCTGCCCAGTTTGCCCCCTTTGACAAGGCTAACTTTGTCTTGGACTCTTTGCATTTGAAATTTCTTTCAAAATCCTGAAGAATCTCCCAGTCTTACACAAATTTTGAGATGACGACTGGAAGTTATCCTCAGGATGGGGATTTGTTCTGCATCCCACACAGATCTCCTTTATACTGCTGCAGCTGCCTGTCTGGAAGCCACTACTGAGACATCCTGCTCCTGGGAAGCTGCCATTAAAAAGCTAGAAAACATGTCCACCTTCTGAAGAAAGGCGACGAGTGTGCTACTAATGCAATTCATTGGCAAACAAGAAGTGTAACGAACAGCATGCTATCCCATCATGACGCTGTTCTTGCTTCACCTACTGAACTCCATCAGATCAAAATTCAGGAGAAGTGTTAAAATTGCCCCCTCCGTGGGTGCCGAGTTCAAGCCAACACTCTCATCAGCCACAGCAGCGAAAGAAGAAACTACAGATAAGCAACAATATCACTCAAGAGTAAAATGGGACCACTTAAAAAAACGAGCCACCCATTCATGATCTTCCCGCGGTGGGGGCTGGAGACTATACCAGGGTTCATATTTAACTCTTAACTTACACTTTCCAATATTATCCATGAAAATTCAAGGACCACAAACTAGTAACTAACAGGCAATGTGACAAGAAGGAAAACCCGAGATGGAATAATTGCAGCTTACTCCTACGATTTTGGGGGAGAGAAATCTCTGTGCAACACAGCTGTTTACGAACCACTCGCAAAGCACTTTCTAATTGTTCTTTCAAAAGCTTTCAAAGCTTTCTAATCAACCCAAGATGCAACACAAGTTTCCCTTACATGCTGTTATTCAGACACTTCAACACACACAGCTTAACTGATTAGTACTTCTCAAGGCATGCACCCACACGACGAAGCCTGTAAATCGGATCTGATGCCAATGTTAGCCACACAATTTAGTGTGTGAACCAAAACTTGTGTGTTCAGTAATAAATATGGATACAAGCCTATTTCCATTGCCTTTGGGTTTAAAAATCAGTCGGTCTGTGCTGCAATCGAGCGAGGTACACGTGTAACTGGAAGCTTTAACAGAGATAGTAGGGGGTATTTGTTTAGTACAAACATATATTTGCACTTCCCAGTGACACAATGAAGGTTGGATATGTGGGAAATCTTTGATAACCTGGTGACCAAGATGGTCAAGGGCTTAGACACACATCAAATACTAGGTCTGTTCCCCGCATGTAACTAGTCCACTGTCTGGTTTAACTCCAGCCAAGGTAACTGTCTCACAAAAAATAGAAACAACGAACCGAATGAACCACCCGCAGTACATGGCATAATAGACAGGTACCACCATGTGTATTTCGTAGGACCCAAAACTTGGGAGGGGTGGGGGTACGGGAAAACATACTGTTAAGCCTTTTCTATTTTTGAACCATAGTATGGAGCTTACCTGACTAACGCATAGTATTTCATAACCCAGATCTTTAACACTTCGAGACCATCGTTTACCGGCATCGCCATCAAAAATTCGTAAATTTAAAATTTTCCGAACACTGTAATAAAAATAATTCCATAAATTCAAGGCAAAAGTTCCGAAATTTAAAGAAAATTGATAAATTCGTATCAAATCACAACTTATCATTATTATTATTACATGTATTCAGCATCCTTCGTAGTATCGTCCCTAGAAATGCCAATCAAAACGCATAAGCCCCTACCTATACTACTGATGATTTCATCATCCACTGCAAATACAAATTATGATCGTAACTTAATTCACTACTAACGACAAATCGGGTTGATTTTTTTGCAGTATCTTTACCAGAAACACTTGCTTTCATCACACGCTGGACAACAGCCCGCATGATTCGGCTGCTTTGTTTACAACGGAACCGGATGTGGCGGATGGGATAAGTAAAATCCAAAACGATTGGCGCTGACGGACCAAAACGAAATGTCGCTAATGGTGGCACCGGTGGCACCTAGGACGATATATGGTAAACTGGTGGCACATATCAGCGGTTCCAACCCTTTTCTAATAGTATTCCTCCCCTTCGAGACTAGCATACAATGGTGCCCCCCACCCTCCCCATATTGTGTAATTGTTTTTTTTTTTTGAAATGGCTGAAAATCCTTGCAGGAATCGTTCACAAGTTTTTGTTTTGAGGGAGATAGCACATGCCCGGCTCGGACCTGCCCCTGACTTTCATGCTGGTCGAAGTCGGGATTTGAGACTCTGACCCAGCCCCGTGTTTCAGTGTGGATAGGGTCGTAGTGCGGTGACGATGATCATGATATTGGGTCTTCCTTTTTCAACAAGGTGCAGGCCGAACCACCTAGCCCACCGATACAAGTACAACCAACCAACCCCAGCCATCCTCATAGATACCCCCTCCCCTACGGATCCACCACCCCAACTAAAGCCTCTTTCCCATTTTCACTCTTGCGCCCACTTCCCTCCAGCCAAAAAGCCTGATAGCTTCCTCCCCATTCCGCTCCTCCTAAGATCCTCAGGCCCTCAGAATCCTACCAGAATATTTAACTTTAATTAGTTAAAACGCCCTATATATATGCCAGCATTTCATCCCCCTCTCCAAAGATGCCACAAGTGACATCTTGATCCTCCCCCCAGCTTTTCACGCCATCTCCCAAGTGTCTTCTCTCGCCCTGAACAGCATCACACTCCCCCAGATCTCATTACATGAACTCTTCCATCTCAATCTGTTTTTTTCTTTCTGGTACCTCTCCGTTGATGTCTTTCTTCCCACATCACTCTTCCACCTTTCCATTTTGTCAGCCTTAATACTCCTCCTCCACTCCTCCACCCCAACTCCAAAGACCACCCTCACAAACTTCTCCGCCAGTCTCCTCGTCCTGACCATCTACTTGGTGCTACACCTCTGCATCACAAAATAATTTACTTTCCTCACAATCGTCTCCTCCTCCAACCCGCTGACCTTTCTATGAAACCCAATCTTCGCCACCACTTCCCTCGCTTCAAAGGATGACCACCCTATTTCTCCTTACAGTACCTCTCCAGCCGTGAATGTATTAGCACCCACCCTCCCAACTCCTCCTGGAACCTCTCAAGCTGCTTCCAGCCATCCCCACCATACAACAACTCCCCCAACACCACCACCCCTTCCAGAGTATCTTCACAATCTCATACCGATTAAACCTCCACAATTCCACAGTCTTCCCTTAACTCGTCCCGCTTTTTTTCTTGCATTCTTTTCAATTGATCCAGATAGTCAGGGATCGCCCATAGCCTCACTCCAGATAGTCGGATTCCTTCACCGTTTATACCCATGCGCCCTCCCAACCTGAGCGTCTCCACCTCACACCCACCTTCCCCTTTCTCAAAAACCATGACTCCTGATTTCTTCCCACTGAACTCTACTTTCCTCTCCAGTCCTCATCTGCACACTCTCCGAGCAACCTTTCAATTCCCTCCCGCTCTCCAGCCAACAGCCCAATGTCACTGGGAAACGTCTGCACCGGCGTACAGAAACTCTCCTCACTCGCCTTTCCCTACCAAGCCCAAGATGCGACACTAGCCCAAGATGTGATATACTTCCCTCCCTCACACACCCTCTGAATCAAATTCACAAATCCCTCTTCAACTCCCATACCCTGCTGTTCTGCCCAAAGAGGATTCCATTTCACTCCACCGTAAGCATGGGCAATGTCAAGAAATGCCACTCATATGCTCCTCCCCTCCTTCCTCGCAACTTCAATGGCCTGAGTTGAAGACCCCCCTCTCTGCCAGCCAATCCCAGAGCCCGCTCATAACTACTCTCATGAACACTTTGTACACCGCACTGTCAATAGGTACAGACCAAAAGTTTTCAATCTTCCTCCTATCCTTTCCCTTCCCCTCGAACACATCATGAACTCTCACCTTCTTCCAGCTTTCCAGCACCATTCCCCCCTTTAGACTCTTCATTTGCCTAATCAATCATCATTTACCCTTAAACCCATTCCCTTAACCAGTTCTCTCGCCGCCTTACCCTTCCTCACAAACAAAAGTACCTCCTCAAACTCCCCAACAGAAATATCCCGCTGCAGGCACCATACCCCTCTCTCTTACTTTCCTCTCTACGCTCCCCTCTTCCTCCCCACACACCACATTCAGTGCCTCAGTCGCTGTATCCCTGATTGCTACCCTCTCTGTCCCCCCTCCCACCAAGGCACCCCCTCGCCTCTCTCTTTGCTCTTTTCCTTAACAAACCTTCACAACTTCACACCAGACTCTACCTCCCCCCCCTCCTCTAGCCAACTTATTTCTTCCACCTCTCCTCTCTTTCCTCCTCCCTTCCCTTCTCTGCCCCTTCTCTAGATCCTTCAGGCATCTTTCCATCTGCGAATTGTCTCCTTCACCTCCTGATCACACCACCTTGCCACCCCTCTTTCCCTCCTCCCCACAAGCAGCCACCGTCAGAATCTCCTTCTCAAACTTATCCAACCACTCCAGGCTCTTCAGGTGCACCACTCCAATTACCATCCTTCTCTTCTCCACCCATCCCGTGACCCACATATGCTCCAGCCCTCCCTCCCCCCAGATCTTCTACTTATGCCCACTCCCCCTCTCTTATCCCGTTTTCCCCTATTGAGACCCACTCACTCCCACCTTTTCCATCCTGAGGGTTCCTCCTTGTCCCGCAGATGCATCTCCACAACTGCCACCAACTTCAACCCCCTTCTTCACTCCCTCTACTCAATTCCTCCCACGTCCCCCCTCCCACCCTCCCCGTGCTGAAAATTAAAAATTCCACCTTCTATACCTCCCTAAACCCACCCTCCTTCTCCGCCTTACCATTAACCACTTAATCGGACCCCCTTCCCCCTCCAATTCTACTTCCTTGCTTCTCCCTCTACTCCCCACAAAAATTTGTTCCTTCCACCTTACAAATCTTCCCGCATACCGTCCTCGCCATCTCCTGCAAGAAGTGGACCCCATCACTGCTCCAGTTTCCACCTGCCCACGCTCTCCACATGTCCACAACCTTCACCTCTGGCTCCTACAGTCTACGATGCAGATGGTTCTAAATTCCTCCAGTGCCCAACTTCAGTCGCTCTTCTTCCCTCCACGATCAGACACACAAGACTCACTCCAACCCCTTCAAACCCTCTCATGAACCATTCCCCATCCCCCCACCCCACATGAAACACTCAATATCCCCTCATTCTCTAAGTTCTTGGCTGCTTCCCACACCTGAAGAGCAAAGTCTCTCCACTACCATCTTTTAGGAGTGATGAATTTCACATTTCCCTTCTCTCCCCGACTCTTCCCCATACCTTCTATTCTTGCCACCTCATTTCCCAGACCTGCCAGCCCCTTCTCATTCCCCTCCCTCCAAGCACAGCAGCCCCCCACTCTCGGACCTCTCTCTATCCCCTCTGCATCCCCCAAATTTGACTCCTCCAGGGTCCCCGACATCAGCTCCCCCATGTTCCTCCTGTGCGGCTTCATTTCTCCCACCACATTGTATTCTCCTCAGTTCAGAATGCCCTTTCACCCAGCACAATACCATCATCCTTATCACCACACCTCACTTGCACTACAGGCCTCGTCCGGGAGTGAGGGAGGGCCCCCTTCCCCTTGCCATACCTCTAGCTCCCTCACTATGACTTGAAGCAGTACCCACTTTCTTTCTAGCTCCACCAACAACATTAACATTTTCCGTCTGGCAATCCCCTCTCTACGACAAACATATCAAGTTCAGACCCCTGAGTGTCATCAATACAGGCTCTTTCTCTATAGCACTCAACATTGCACATCTCTCCTCAGGTGCAATCAAACCCTTATTCCCTTCGCCCAGCACAGCACCAACATCACTTCCCTGCATTCCCTTCCCCACTTCACACACAGCATCTGGGCACCTCTGAAGCACTTGAAGCGCTGACAAACAACAGCATGATAAAAGGAAAGCAGAAGGAGGGGACAAGGAGGGAGGGAGAAAGGAACAACGACAGTGCTACTGATGTAATAGCGAGAGAAAAATTCACTAAAGCCTAGACCTTGGCCGCGATGTTGGGGTCCAATGTGGAAAGGGTATGGAAATAAGGGTGTCAGGTTTTCTCTTTCAGCACCTTCCTAAACGACCAAACAAAGCGAACCAAATGCACCACTGTTGGTGACAGTTTGGCTCTTTCCCTGGTAATATCTGTGTTGATGCGGCTTGATTGACGTCAACATCGTCAGCGATGAATCTGTTTCGTCAAAACTGTTAGCTCGCGCATGCTCAAACCTCCACCCCAGCAAACCACCAACCTGACATGGTTCGCAATTTGGCATTGCTCTCGCCTGGTCACATCTATTAGCCATTCCCGGTCAAATCCATTAGCCAGGCCTGGTCGCGGTGAAGGTATGTATCGAATACTCTGCTGAGCTTGTTGAGCTGTGTTGTAGTTTAGGAAGGTGCTGAAGGCTGACGCAACATCACTGCTCACGCGCTACGTCAAGTTTGGAGCCAAACTGTCTCTAACAGCGGTGCGTTCTGTTCACTCTGTTCGGTGCTTTAGGAAGGTACTGATTGTGGAACTGTGTTTTTTCCCTTTTAGATATAAAGTCGGGACCCAGACACCAAACACTGTGTGTGGCGTCCATTGCAGAAACTGTATAAGTCTTTGTCGATATGTCCACCGAACTCGTCTTATTTAGTCGACTTGTAAACAATTGTGGTAATTTCTCCAATGCAGGCCAATAAACAGAACCTTCCTAAAGCACCGAACAGAGCGAACAGAACGCACCACTGTTACAGACAGTTTGGCTCCAAACTTGACGTTGTGTGTGCACAGTGATGTTGCGTCAGCCGTTCAGTACCTTCCTAAACTACGACACAGCTCAACAAGCTCAGCAGTATTCGATAGGTCATACCTTCACCGCGACCAGTCCTGGCTAATGGATTTCACCAGGATTGGCTAATAGATGTGACCAGGCGAGAGCAATGCCAAATTGCGAACCATCTCAGGGAGGTGGTTTGCTGGGGTGGAGGTTTGAGCATGCACAACGTAACAGTTTTGACGAAACACATTCATCGCTGACGATGTTGACGTCAATCAAGTAGCATCAACACGGATATTAGCAGGGATTGAGCCAAACTGTCACCAACAGTGGTGCATTTGGTTCGCTCTGTTTGGTCGTTTAGGAAGATACCGAATGTGTTTTAGGTGGTTTCTTCTGGAGTGGAATTCAAGCAGAATGTTAAGCAGCGTGTTATTCCCATAAGATTACACTGGCTGCCATTTGACGTGACTGATATGGATATTGGACTTGCCCTGATGAATTATAGTTTGTCAGTGGCTTTCAATCTAGAGTACCATAGTGCCCATGGAGTTCAACTTTGTCATTCAGAAGTTAGTAGCCTCTCGCTGAGGCTCAGAGCCAGTGTTACTTTGGAGATGCTACCTAACATCATCTTGATCAGGGTATCTCCATTCTCCTGGCAGGGGCTGATCGATCACCGAGGTGTCTACGGAGTGGCTTGCATGGTCACACCAGAAAGTTTCGCTCCAGCGTGTTCTGTGGTGTTAGCAGTGCGTTTGTGCCACGTGTCTCCTTGTGCGCATATTTTGGAAAATGCAAATGGCTCCTCCTCCCCTCCTACTCCCGTTTCCACTCCAGTGTTTGATTCTGCAGTTAACGTTTTAAAAAGCCAGCAAGTGCACATGTATACAATACTTGCTGGCTTTTTAAAACGTTAACTACTTTTAGTGCTTTTATTCTGTCAACTGATTCTGCTGTGGATGGTCCTGCGGTGCTGCCTGGTGTTTTTTGTTATGTGTTACAGCGAAGGCTGTCTCGGCATCGCCTCTGCTTATTGGTGGCTCTCCCAGTTGGGTCTCCCAGCCAACCTCGTCGAGTATGGCCAGCTTCCCTTGCTCTACGAGTCATACTGTTGAATTTAACAGGTTTTTGCTCTCTCAGAAGTGGATGATGCTCAGGAGCGACGCATTGGTGGTAGTAGTGGTTTGATGCACCCAGTACCGGTGGTTAAAGACAGGTTATGTGTTACTGTCACTTCCGAAATACCTGGTGATCCATTGAATCAAAAGCATTGAATGTTCGTGTGGGCTGTCTTATCACAGATTCACCATGTGCTTGTGGAATGTACAGGGAGGAACAGGAAAGTAATATAAAGTAGAAAGCCTTTGTCATAGGGTAGACATCTCAGGTTTATTTGAAGCCAGGCTACCGTTGGGGACTTCTGTTGTGGTCCTGGGGTTCAGTTGAATTTCGAGTCCAGCAAACTCCAATGTACAGGTTCTGATTAAAGGGTGGATTCCTTATGTACTGTGTCCCACCCCTCTGTGCTTGGTCATTGATGTGTGTGTGTTCAGGGTTTGGTGGGGCACCACTTGGCTTAATGTTGGGCTTTTGGATGTGGTTAGTGAGGTCGTGAGGCAGTTGTGGCTGTCTTGGGCTGGGTTACTCCTGTGGCCTCTAATTTTCTTTGGTGATTTTAATGCATTGGTTCTGGGGAAGTTGTCGTTATGACGCTAAGAGACGCCTGTTGGCGGCCACTCTGGAATCTCTGGACCTGGAGGTTCTGCAAAATGGATCACTTCCTGTGCCACTACGGAAGTGTAGTGTAGGAATCAGTACTGAATTTGTTCTTATCTTCCCCGTCTGTCTCTCAGTTCTCTGCTTCGGGACATTAGATGATCTGAGGGCAGTGATCACTTCCCAGTTGCTCTTTAACAGTGTAGGGATCGACATTTCTTCGGTTCTAGTGTACATGGGTCCTCCTGCCCACCAGTCACCCTAGGCGACTTTGGTCCATGGGTGGGTAAGTGGGTTGGGAAAAGTAGGGGAGGGGTTTCTAGCAGTTCACGGAGGCAGTTGCATCCACATCCGACTCGATAGACTGCGATGTGCACTATAGCAGTCCAAGATCGATGACGAGCTTGGCAGGAGTACTATCGATCGCCTACAGCAACCCGTTGGTTTGTGTTTACGGGGACCTCAATGGAGTCCCCGTTCATTTTGCACAAGGAGAGGTCCTTGTTTGGGCAACGACTCTCCAAAAAGGTTTCTGTGGGATGTCCCCCTTCAAGAGTATGTGGTCTTGTTCGTCCTCAGGATAACAGTAAAATACAAAATTCACAGCAACTTCTTTAGAACGAATTAAAACCCGTCTAATCTAGACACACGCTAGTGTGTCGTGCCAAGTTAGGCAACAGACATCACATCTATTCAATTGTCGAGGACGTAAACCATAGAAGCGCGACATCATAGTTTAAGTGTCTTATATCCTGAAGCATAGTTGGGGAAATTTCAGGTACTTGAGGAAAAATAATAATGCGGTACAAAAGCTTAAATTATGGTAAAATGGAGAGCAATGACCCACCTCACCAAAATTTACTTGTGTAGAAATGTCAGCTAAGTGACTTTCAATACAAAATCTGGCCCTCAATAACGTTGCAAATGTGTTACTAGCCTAGCTAGTAGCTAGCTACTTCTAGTCCGCTCTTCCCCATGTTAATTACCATAGGGTGATCATTCACTGATACCGACACAGTGAGAAGGCTTCCAGCTATGAAATTAGATGAATGGCTGCAGTACGAAACGAACTGCGTACCTTCTCTGGTTTACAACCAGGGGGTGTAAGACGAATGGCATGGGAGGGAGCGAAAGTACGAAAGTATTGATGTAACCATTGTTAGTATTGTCAGTATCGTCTCTGATTGGACGGCGAAAGTTTGGGCAACGACAACGTGTATACTGATTTGATTTGATTTGATTTATTTATACAAGAGCTTACACGGGCTTGAACCCTCACGCTCTACTCTACCTTACAAACTAATTAGGTCATAACAACAATAACTCCAATGCTGCCCACTCTGCCACTAACCCACATCAACCCACACTGAACCATACCCAGAGACACTCATCACCAGCCGCCAGTCATCGCGTCCCACCACACAGTGCAACAAGCAACACTAGCTTCCCCAGCTGCCGAAATGACCAGTTCGGTCACAAAAAACAACTATTCCCCTTACCGTGACACGAAACCTTTTTCACGAGCAACCAACCGAAGAGCTCTGCCAAGTGACCTGATCATCCAGGGCTGAAAACCACATGCGTCCTAAACTTGGCCCACAATGGGCAGGAAAAGAGAAAGTGAGACACAGTCTCCTCTCCTGACGCACAAGCACAAATATGATCAGCACACCAGCCCAACCGAAACATGTGGGACCGCAGTAGAATATGGCTTGTGCGCAACCTGGTGAAACATTGCGCATCCCTCCGCGAAATATCCTCCAAAAAGAGAGGTGACGACACGAGCGGGTGAACCTTATAAAGGTGGTGTCATCCATTGCACCCACCATCCAAAACGGCAAGCCACGCCTGCTGGGACAGAGAGCGAAGCACCAATCGCAAGTCCCATGGCACAACAGGGCAACGCACAGCATTCATACCACCATCGCAGCCCTCCATTGCCAACCCATCCGCAACCTCGTTTCTGAACTCAGCAGAATGACCAGGCGCCCACTGGATGGAGACCTCCACTTCCCTCAGCAGGGCGCCCCACAACTTCCTGCAAATCTAAATAACGTTGTCAAATACGTTGCGTCTATTTCCAATTCACGAAAAACAAACAAAATATCAAAATAAAGTCAAAAACTGGTAAAGATGTCACCAAGTTGAGAATGGTTCGGTCTCACAAAGGAGTGATATGAACAAAAATAAAAAAAAATTAAAACAAAACCCAAAACTGATAAAGACTAAAAGTCGAACTAAGTTGAGAATGGTGCTGCCTCTCAAAGGATTGATATGAAATTAAAATATCGGAAAACTGGCCACTCAAGCTATTGTTGACGTGGCACTTTATTAACACATCTGCAGGCTAGTTGAGTTGAGTCTGAGCCAGTTGAGTTGAGCCTACACAATTAGAGGCTGTTTCCACCAACCGAAAGTTTGCAGCATCTAGCGCCATCTACCGCTATCTGTTCTCTCTAGCGCTTGCTTGCAGCAAGCAAAGGAATGCACAAAGAAATATCTTGGAATACAGCAAACAAGCCACGTGCCTCATTAATTATTGAGTAAAACTATGGTACGTCCTCGTGCACCTGGGAGCAAACTGTAAAGGTTAACGATTACTGTCACTTGATGCCGCCATAGTAGAATATAAAGAAAATTCCGTGGCACCAGCTAGTGGCAGTAATATCGTTAATCTTTAAAGCTTGCTCCCAGGTGCACGTGGACGAACCAAATTTTTACTTATAATTAAGGAGGCACGTGGCTTATTTGTTTTGTTAGAAGATATTGCTTTGTGCATTTCTATGCGGTCTGTGAGCAACCATTAGAGAGAACTCAATGGCACTAGGGGTGGCAACTCGCTTTTAAAAATAAAGAAATGATATCAAATCAAAAACCAAAACTGGGAAAAGGGAACGTCAAGTTCCGACCCTTCCAATGAGTGATATCAACACACCAATAAACATTATGCCAAGTTAATTGCACCGACTACTAGTTCGAAAGTTGAAAGAACACTTAAACATTTTTACCGAAAGTAGCAATGTGCTAGTTTTCACTTAACCTTCGAACTATTAGTCGATGTGGTTAACTTGCCGAATGTTTTGGTGTGTTGATATCACTCCTTTGAAAGGTGCCGAACCAATGCCATTCGAAACTTGGCGGTCCCTTTTAGCAGTTTTGGTTTTGTTATAATAAATCTAACAGTTGGAGCTAGTCATCAATACTGTACTGCGAATGCTCGACCTGTTGTTGCAGTCGCGTGTTTTTAGTTTTCGGTAGACCATGTTGCCAATTTTACGTTTTAGCATGGAAATACAAATCTACGCGGTCTGTTTTCAATTTTAACGGAACTAGTATCGCACAAACTCACTATTGTTATTGACGATCCAATGTGACAAGGTTTTCGAATTAAAAGTGTGTGTACGATTTCTAGGATAAAGCAATTGACTCATGTTCACAATATGTGGACTTCAAAATTTGATGTGAAGCGGTCCATGCTACAAAATTTTGGAAGGAGTTTGCTGGATAAAAATACGCACTGCTTTTTTTTCATTTGAAAATATTTAAACTTTATTCCACAGTGAGAAAGTGGAAATCTTATGTGTGTTTACATTAATTGTCCTATTACGTTTCCAGCATATGGAATGTCATATGTTAAACAACATGAATGAGTTTGCTCTGTTTTAATATTGACAGACTGGAACTTTTCGGGGTTTGTTTTGTTTGCTGTCTTCTCTCTCAAATATAGAGCATGTAACCTGAATTTTAAATCTTGGACCGGGTCACTTTTTTTTGACCCGGTGACCCGAAAATAGGTTGATCCATGACTCGGTGACACGATGACCCGGCCAGTCCCGATTTTCTGGATTGACCTGGTGAGCCGGGCAGACCTGGTGAACTGGCCAACATGAATTGACCCAGTGACCCGCCCAGACCTGGATTTCGCTGATGACCCAATCTGATCTTGGGCAGGAAAGGGAACAACTGAAAATAAGGTCCGAGAAGTATTTGCTACTGTAAATCCACCCCCCCCCACCCCTGTAAGCAACTCATCTTCAGCAACTCATCTCATGCCTTTGAAACGCCCATTTAGTGAACTTTGTACTGCAACAAATACTTTACTTGTTCACTTTAATCAATCAAATACGAGTTTTGTGCCCTCCTCCCTCCCCCCAGTGATTGGTGAATGAGCCATTGTAACGAAAGGATAATATTACAAGAGTACAACACTGGATTTGCTAATCTGAAATTGGATATAAATTGCCAGATAGAAGTTGT
This sequence comes from Lithobius niger, assembly GCA_023313725.1. Classification (NCBI taxonomy): domain Eukaryota; kingdom Metazoa; phylum Arthropoda; class Chilopoda; order Lithobiomorpha; family Lithobiidae; genus Lithobius; species Lithobius niger. The sequence goes on along the minus strand of JAHWFP010122821.1, from coordinate 16,647 downwards.
AGTGTAAATGCCATATCAAGCCTTACTGCTGTGCTGAATTTTGCTAAGCCCGCTTTCATCAACTGTCACCAATTAACTTTGGAACATACTTTACGTTCTTCGTTACAACGCTTGGAAATATAATAAAACAATAACACTATTATCGTTAAGCTTAAAGAAACTAATTTAGCAGTAAATTTTAGTAAGGCTTGCTCGCCTTAGAAAAAAAATGTTACTTTGTTTACCATTATTGTTATTTTTATTGTTATGCGTGGATATACCAAAGAAACGAAAAATATTTTCCGTAGAAACAGTGGTAATCACTTTCGGTACTAACACAGGAAATAAAGTCAGTTTATTTTAGTCTGTGGCTTAGCTGGAGGTCAGTGGGTCTCCGAATCAGTTCAGCTAACCAGGTCATGCTAGGTCGCGAGATCTAATCCGAAATTCCCACTGAGTCACTGAGTCTGACCCGAATTTCCGGGTTAGTTCGGGTTACACTGGGTCACCGCATCAGACTCGAAATTCCGGGTCAAGTGCTAAAGCCTGGTGATCCAGCCTAAAGCTTGACCCGAATGAAGCGGTGACCCGATCCAACTCCGTCCATTTGTAAGTGGTTCGTACTGCTCCTTCTGTGTCGTCGCTGCCTTTGTCAACGTTGACCTTTAACAATAAATTCTTTTCACTTGGGAATTTCGGTATTTCCACAGCCGTGAAATACAATAAGTGCATGTTAGCAGGTGATTTTGATTTCGGCACATCACTAAATACAATAAAAGAGCATGTGTTGACAACTTTTAATATTTGCACAACTACTAATTGCAATGAATACATGTTAGTTGGTAATTTTGGCACTGGCACAAGCAGCAATTACAATAAATACATATTAGCTGGTAATTTTGATATCTGCACAGCCACGAAACACTTCTTGAGGTCCACAGCCCAAAGCTCCATCTCCATTGGGACATTCACCCCAACTATTACCTAAGTAACAACAAATAAAGCCATACATTAGCAAATATTTGATCAAAAGTTTGCAAGGGGCAAAATAAGCATTTTTCTTTACACGGTTAAAACCTCCGACCAGAAATGAGACTGAACAACTGTTCGTCAGCGAATACTGAGCATTGTATAAAAAGCAGAGATCATCCCTTTTCCATATAGTTTTACTAGAACCGCGTACTGACCCAGTGCTGCTACTAACTGGCATTTTTCCAAGGAGGGGAGCAAGGGCAAAATGATGGACCCCTCCTGCACAAGATCGCAATTTTGGGGGCAAAGTAGGTCCCAATCCTGACGAAACTACAGTTAATTTTGTGCCACTTAGGCCCCCGACTCGAGAATTTTGGCCCCCCTGCCTCCTGGGCCCAGGTGCCTTGCAGTACCTTCCCATCACCCCTAATTATGGCACTGCAGTGACCGAACAACAAGAAAGAAACAACGGATCAGGCTCTGCTGCTCATCTCTCCAGGAAGTACACAAAAAAACATGTGTGCAGACAATAGGTTATTTCACAGATTATATATGTTAAATTGAATTTTACACAGTGTTGCACAATCCTTCGATAGTCACATTGCATAATCTAATTAAGCAATCATCAACTGCTGCAACAGCAAGACGTGTTTGGGCCCTTAATGCTGACAATAGCTTATGCTTACATCAGGGTTCGTACACAGACGAAGTAATTTTCAAGGCTTTCCAAGGCTAGCTTACAAACAATTTTAAGGCTCTTTGTAAATTTCAGGGCTTCTGCCCCTTCTGCCAAAAATTGCTTGCACTGCTAGGCACCTCTATCTTTTTGTGTCCAGGCCAATCCGAGGGGAGCATCGTTCACTGAAAAAAAATGGATTTGGCTGACAAAATTATTTATATTTATTTTATAAATTTAATACATAAATTATTATTATTTAAATGGCTTTAACCTCATTGCTAACAAAGTACACTCTCAAAATTCAAGGTCTTTTCAAGGCTCCGGCAACAAAAATTGTAATATTCAATGTTTTTCAAGTTTTGAATTCAAGGCCGTGTACGAACCCTGTTACATAATTAAATTAGCCTTAAAATAATGCTTTAAATGTTCTGGTCCAGTATTGGATTTATCCAAGCCCAGTAGTCACTTATCTGGCCCAGTAATGCACCAGATAAGTTCACTTTAGTCTGTTACGTTGGTATTCATGGGCAGTTGAGACACATACATCGTCAGTTGTCATTTTATTCTCTGTACACTAGCGTCATTATTTTCTTTGATACTATGGTTGCTGTACCAAAAATAAAGCAAAACTGCACACCGGAGAACTTCTCTTTTTTTTTTTTTATTTCCTAAGTTTGGCGTAAATTAAATTTGTGGTTTCAATGTTAAATATCTCCAGAAAAACTGCTTTTAATAGAGTTTCGAAACCCGGTATACATTCACCTAAAAGCAGATCGAAGTGATAAGTGTCGTGGTTCGATGCGTGCGGTTAGATGACTGTCAGTATTCTGAACTGTAACTCTGGAACCAGGGAACCTTGCAATTGAGTTCAAATAGTTCCCCTCACAACCAGATACTTCCAAATGCTTTATAAGATCAAATTGGACACCAAGGGTCCCTTGACACTTGAGTGAATGTTCGGAATATGGCCTTAAGGTCTCGAACGCACTAGGCGACCTTGCCGCACGGCCAGATTGCTGCAGCCAATGAGAATGATTAGTGCACGGTTTTACATAAACGGTAAGCATTCTCATTCGCTGCAGCGACTTGGCCCCACGGCCAGGTCGCCTAGTGAGTTCGAGGCCTAATGGTCAATGGGCACCTGAATGTGAGAAATTGCAAGGAAGTGATGGGAAGCAGGTAAAAAAGGAAAAAAAAAATTGGGTGAATTTCAAAATACGCGCAAACTTGTGATAGTGCACGTCAGGTTGACTTCTTTTCATAAAATGTTTTAATAATAATAATAAATTTATTCTCAATACAAGCGAAGGGGATACAGTATAGGGAACCATAACGGTCCACTTACATACCTCCCAAGTGAAAAGTTGAGCATATGGTTGCTAAAAGAAGCAATTATCAAAGAATTAGGCCTTTAGAGCCTTAGACTAGTATTGATAAAAAGCACTTAAGCCCCGCATCTAAATAAATCAACAGTATGGGAATCCTCCATTGTCCGCGGCAGAGTGTTCCAAGATCCACCCACCCGTAGCAAAAAGTAGTGGTGCCTACAATTCGATTTGGCATGTTTCCAATCATACCATTTGGCATGTTACCAGTATGTCCCTGGGTACGACTTAGACCAACATTAATGAGTAGTGGGCCCTCACCCTGGTTTTAGACCTTATGTCAGACCTTGCACGTACAGAATTTTAAATAAGTCTGAATTCCATGTAAATTTTGTAGTATGGTCAGCAAATGTGTTGGTGTAGAAACCAGATAGTTTCTAACTGATGATGTGTTGATTTTTGGATAGGGTAGAATTTTTATTTGATTATGCTGCCAAATATATTGAAAAGGTCGAGCAAAAAGGACGGTCAAATAAATGCTGGTGAGCACATAATCCGTTTGAATTCTCCAATCTTGTTTTTTTTTTTAAGTACTTCTCCTTCTTAAATTCCGTGCCAACTCATTATGCCTGCCTAGACTTACCTGTCCGATAATGCCACTGGAAGACGCAATGTTCGCAAGTCAGATCTTTCGGCAGTTGAAGCTTGAATTTGTAGTCATTTTTGTCTTTAGAAACGGGAATTTTTGTCCCTGACCCATCCGCGTTTGCAAGGAGGACTTTGTCCAGACATTCCTGAGTTGCGTCTTTTCCATCATTGGCTATGGGGCAAACCCGAAATTCGAAGTAGCCGATGTGGTTTTGGGTTAATTCTACATACACGTCTATTTCCTAGTGAAAAACAACAAAAAGAAAAAAATTAAGCAATTCCAAACAAAAAAAAGCAAACACACAAAGTAAAAAAAATATTTTTATAAAAATAATAATGATAAAAAAAAATAACTCAAAATTGATACTGTTTAAACACAAAAATTAAACACTAAATGCAAGCACTAAAACACTAAACTATACTAAACGCAAACCGACCGCTATACAAAGAAGTTATGGGAGTTGCTATTTATTTCCATGGAGTAAAAGCAAGAGCTTGATATTTGATATTTGATTTTATTTAAGCGAGAAATCGGCCCGAGGCCACGCATCCCGCATCATAAATACACCATAGTACACACACACTTCAAACCCAAAACCACCGTGTACAAAACACCCCACACCCATCGAGGAGAGAATAGGAGATACATGGAAAGGTTGAAAGCGATTATACACTGAGCTTGAGCAAGAGCTTGAGTATGAGTTTTATAATGGTGAAACTCGTTTCCTAACAATAAGCTAAGAAACCTTTATTTTCCTGTTACAAAACAGTTATTCGCAGGGAGTTACTTCACTGCAAACAAAAAAAAAATAAAGCAAATCTTGGTGAAATGCCACCATACTTAAAATACCCTTTGTCGATGGCGTAATTTAGCCCTGCTCTGTCACATGCATTATTATTTATTTATTTATAGGATGTTTACGGTAATTTCGCATGTGCGTCTTCCTCATTTCGTAGTTAAAGGCACCTGTTCATCATTTCGATAGCAATGCTCATATTATAAACACAACATACAAGTTCCAGATTCTCTGTCATCCAATAGGCTGATGTGGGCCACGTGATCTCGTTTTAGTTATGAAAATCGTGGGGCTGCAGCGAATAGTGTTGTTCCATTTTTAATTTACCGCTATTTTCTTTGTATTGCTTGACAATTCTACGGTACTGCATCTAGGAGTTGAAAGGTGAAAAGGCGCCTTTAAGTATCAAGTTTCTTTCCTTCAGCTATTAAACCCCTTCCACACGGGGGAAAATTTCGGGCCAGGCCTCAAACCAGTCGCGACTTTGCTCCGACCTTTCTACACTGACCCCTACATGACACCGGTTTTCAAGTCCTGGTCAAACTCGGATCTTAGACCCCGATCTCAAAATCACAGCGTAGAAAGACACAGGGCGAAGCCCATGCATTCGTTAATGCCAGCGCTAGCACACAATAGCAAGATAACAGAAAAGAAGGAACAGGGAACGGTTGACGAATGGGAGAGAGTGAATAATGGCTGCGTCGCAAATTTTGTGGTGAGATAAAACTGAATTAAAGCCTGACTTTCAAGCAGTGATGGACAATAACTACCAAAAATAAGTAATTAAACTACAGTTACTAACTACAGTGAAAACAAAAATAGTTGCAGTTGCTAACTAACTACTTTTAAATAAGACTAGTTGCAACAACAGTTACAATTCTTTTGTGGTAGTCAGTAGTTGTTGTAACTACTTTTCAACTATTTTTTTTTTAATAAGATGGTGTAAAAAATCGAGACACACGCTAGTGTGTCGCTGCCAAGTAGAAGATTTATTGTTGTTGGAGCTTAATTGTTAGAGCGTAATTGTTAGAGTGCAATTGTTGTTTGATGGCGGCTCACTAGCAGACTGTGTCTGTTAACTGTTACAAGTTTATACATGATTTCAGCATACTGGTGTAAATTCCCCATGCGGTAGAAATCTTTAGAAATCGTTGGAATCAGGTGTCTTGGGTCCAATAACGAAGAATACCACAACATTAAAGTCGACGTTATTGAGGGCACGTTTTCTCTACAACGGACACCTTCCCAAACTCTAATGTTGTGGTATTCTTCGTTATTGGACCCAAGACACCTGATTCCAACGATTTCTAAAGATTTCTACCGCATGGGGAATTTACACCAGTATGCTGAAATCATGACTGTACAAACTTGTTACAGTTAACAGACACAGTCTGCTAGTGAGCCAGCTAGGTCTCCCATGTTAATTCTCATAGGGTATTTTAATTCTCATACAGCTCGTTAGGAAAAGTTTGCATATCTAAATTTTGGCACACAGGTAAAGAGTAGCACGGGGGAGTGCCTTTTTGTAAAATGGCCGTTGCAACTAGAAGCATGTGGCCCTGAAGTAGCACGTAAAGGCATAAGTATTGTTGTAACCATTATTTGTATTGTTATCCGACACTCTATTATAACATGATTAAGTGTCATATATACGCGCACCGTTTCAGTACTTATGTACCGCAACAATTCAATCGAGTTTTAACAAAATAACTATTCTTGCAATTATTGCACTGTTGGTTTCACGACATGCCTCTTGTTGTGCATTTGGTTAGGTTAAGTAGGTTAAGTTAGCATGTAGTACAGTGAGCGAATGGTATAAAGCCCAACAAAATATCAATCAATCAATCAACGACATGGTAAATAAACTAACCTCGTTGCTGGTTGGTTACCGTTCAGTGAGTTTTGCATTATGTGATATTTGAAGTGAAATATTATGTGATCAGTGAGTTTTACAGTATGTGATTGCTACGGTACCATGGCAACTAAACTACGGAATTTGCTACAGAATGACACTGGGAGTTGAAACACAATGCAGATCGTGAGCACAGGGTCCAGTCAAGTAGGAAAAAAGTTATTTTTTTCAAAGAGTATTGTCTTAGTAATGTGCCGAGTTTGATGGTTACGCTAGACATATGCTAGTGCGATGCTGCCAAGTAGAAGGTCGGCCAAGTAAATGAGATTAACTTTAATTAATTTGTGATTAAATTAATTAAATTAATTGTGATTAATTGTGATTGTGATGAGATTAATTGCGTGATTATAATTAACCGCGGGAGGGGTAACTTGAAGGGGAATGCGCTGATTGAGTGAGCGAAGCGAATGAAAATCAGCATTTGTCAGCCAGTGCGCTCAAAAATGGGATTGAACAAACTAAAGCATGCGAAACATGGGCATACAATAAACCAAACCATATCACTTTGGAAGATGTAACGGCTAATTGGGTAATGGCAAATTTGAAAATTATGAATGAGAAAATTTATAGACATAAAATACTTCCAGACAAAAAAGGTAGAGGTGACGATTAGACCGTGGGATTCTTTGAATTCACAGGCCTATGAAAGTTGTGATATCCACCCAAAACCAAAACTAGTATAAGAGAAGCCACAAAGTTTCCAAAAAGGTTCGGCCTTTGAAAGTAGTGATATCATTCAACAAGGGAAAGACCGTCAAGGTTAATCCTATTAGCCAAGTTAATCGCACGCACCGAATAATACTTTGGACGTTAAATGAAAACTTGAAGATTGCCACCGCTAGTAGTTCTAGCAATCTTCCAGTTTTCATTTAACTTTGAACTATTAGTTTCAATAATAAATGAGATGGTCCAATGCTGCTTTTCCAGAATTTGAAAATATTAAAGTGCATTTTTATTTTGTAGAAAATAATGGTCGACCTACAAGAATGAAAAAAAGTAGTTCAATGATAAGTAGTTTAACTACAAAAAAATATTTAAGTAGTAGTTAACAACTATAATTTCTGTTGTAGTTGCAACTACATGCAGGGCCGTAGCTATCCCTATTTGCGCCCAAGGCGAACCAACTGAGTGGCGCCCTCCCCCCCTCCCCCGAGACTGCCTATTTCAAGAATATAAAATAAAATTCACAAATCGCCTATTAATAGCCCTGGCAAAGCTACGTAACTTTATGTTGAGACTTACGTAACTAATTACTAACTGCTTCTAGTAAATAAGACCTGTTCTAAGCAATTAAGTAGTTTTTGAAGTCAACGAATGTTAACGAATGAAAAATAAAATCAAGTGTGTTTTTCATCAAACAAACGCGATTTCATGATAATTTTGATTTGTCAACTTAACAAAAAACCTTAATTAAGGTAATAAAGAGATTGGAGTAAGATATTTAGCTATAACAAACTGAAAATAAACACTTCAAAATAACTAATTCAACCGGAATTTAAATATCGGTTTTTCTTTTTTTTTTTCCTTGTATTTTTTGCATTTTCGGGTGCAAGCTTCCCCTTAAGAAGTAAGACACAAGTACAGTGAAGTGGCTTTATACAAACCATTTCTGTTTAAAATTTCATTAAACAGTTATCAAACCATTAAAGAAAAAAAAGGCATAATCGGTAAACAAATTATCCGGAAATTGTGTAGCGAACGTTAAAAATCAAATTCAAGGATGTTTTGTGAAGTTGTGTGCAACGCCATCCGTTGAAAAATCTATTCGTGCTTTACCACCCACATCCACGCTTACACGGTCCGTTGGAATTCGGCGCCCCCAGGAATGTGGCACCCTAGGCGGTCGCCTTGCTCGCCTTACCTTTCCTACGGCCCTGACTACATGTAGTTTTAACTACTGACCGTCATTGTTTTCAAGCGCTTGTGTGGAAGGAAGGGTTTCTCATCGCGAAACTGTGGTTTTTTCCTGCGAGAATGGGGCCCAAACACCAAACGTGGTGTTTGGAATGTACTGTGGAAGGGATATTAGCTAAAGATTGTGGTTATGTGATAACGCATACGATTAAGCCGTCAATAGAGCAGAGCGTCAAGTGACGTCATACTGCCTACGAGATAGCAACTGGAGGGAATAACTACAAAGGCAAGGGAAAACAACGGCACTTCTAGTCAAGACAGTGCTTTGAGAGCGGATTTCTTAGGCTTAAAAAAACGTTGTTTTCTCCAACAACAAAAATCGCGCGTTGTAGGCTTAACAAATCCAGTCTAATAGCATTGGCTTCAGTAAGACGACCTTCTTTTTCCCCCTCAGTGCCCCTTGCAGCTAACCCAGTTACTGGGTCGACCATAGAGTTGTATACAACTAGAGGAAGCCCGTGCTATGCACGGGGCCGGTAACATTTCCCGGGACATTTCCCTGGGACATTTTCCCGACGACTTGTCAGATTGATGGACCACTCATGCCTGGCTCCTTTTTGGCTGCAGGTAGAGTGGGAGAGTGCATTTTCAATGCGGGCGCGAGGAGGGGAGAAGTGGTTTTCCTTTAGGCTTTCCTTTAGGCTTTCCTTTTGGCCGGCCTTCGATATTATAATAAAGATAATACGTTATGTCACTGCTCTATATAGACTTATGCCATAAACAGACAGAAGACAATTTCGTGCGAAACGATGCGTTATAACGTGCTTACAAGTTCAAAATTGCGGCACTCAAATAGTAAGTGTGGCGTTTATTGACTGATTTTGACAAGGTGGAAAATTGCTACATCACATGGCTGGTGTCAAGGTTAATTAAAAATAAATATTCTTTTAGTGTAGGGTTGGTGTTTCGTTTGTGGACCAATTTTGACTTCTTTCTTACACCATCCCGTGTCGCGTTACAGCCGAGCTGCCAGTCTGGTTCGCCCTTTGCGGTATTTTGAACGCAGTGCTTTCCTGCGTAACGTAGTGGCGTGCAGAAAAGTATACTCTTGGCGGCGCTTCTTTATATTGCCATTTTGGTAACAAAATAACTCTTCTTCTTAACTCCTTGGCTTATTCGATACGTTTCAACCATGTCACACTTCACACCATCCTCTATGCTGAGTTTGACATTTATCCTGTGACGTTACAGTGTTCTAAAGGGAGTTCTCGTAATGTATACTTTTAATTACAAAGGTTGACTTTCGAGCACACCAAAATCGGTTCGGAATTGGGTCCATATTTTATTTTATTTATTGGAGCGTAGCTCCTCTATGAAGACACTCCAATGCAATCTTACACCGCGCATCACGCGAAAACCACACGGACGATCCAAACCACACTTTGCATGAGTCTGGACAAAGTATATATATAAAATCCGGAATCGGACATGGGGTTGACGAACCATCAGGGTGATAAAATGGACCAATAGCAAGAGCCCAAATCAAAACAACAACGTGACGGCGAAGCCGTTTCTAATTGTTAAAGGCATCCGAAAGCAGAGACCGCTCCATTATGTCGACAGTGGAAGTGACGACGGGCCTAGTTCTAATTATATTCTTACGTCATCAGAAGTAAACTAATGCTCTATTAGATGAGCCTGCTCAATTCTGAACCACACTAGACGTTCTTCAGAAGCAGAAAGAAGTCTCGTAAGGGGGTGGGACATCTGGGAATCGAACCGAGAAAACTCCGATCATGGCAGGGGCCCAAGATTGTCGAGAATGTGCTAGAATAAATCCCATAGCTGCTGAAGAAGCCTTATAGTTCCTCCCATTATAGTGGGCAGACAGTGTGGCTAGGACTATGCCAGGATCCCCTTTCCAGTCAGGATCAATCATACTTTTTGTAGCAACTAAACTGATCTGTGGTATCGCTCAGCTACCATGATGAGGCAAGGTGAGAGGCCTGATGGTTAGCATGACCGTCTCGTGTGCCACAGGTCCCAGGTTCAAGTCCGGCCTCAGCCACCCCTGGCATTTTCGGGAAGAGAAGGGCCCTATGATTTCTCGTGCTCATGTCGATTGTGGCATGTGAAAGAACCTAGACATTTCCGATTGGAATTACCTAGCAAAATTGTCCCTCTCATCTTCTGACGCCATGACTTCGGGTGGAGCGCGTCAAACCTACGGCTCAGCTACTACGACCACTTTACGCTTCATCTTATTGCCCTGTTTTCGTGATTTTAAATAGTGTGTGAAATGACGGGGAATGGAGTGACGTGAGACTTGCGTAAAGTGGGATGGAGACATAGTCCAGCAACCTATGGTTTAGTACGAAGTACAGACGCATTGGCTCCATGGTATTAAAGATGGTTTCACAGTATTAGATTGTAGGTTAGTCTGTATGCTACGGTTATGAAGTTCATTTCGGTTTGCTTTACTAAGAATTGTTGCTGGATGAAGGCAATAGCTGGAATAGATTCCCTAGTCATGACGGACAGGAAGTTTTTAAACAATAATGGGTGTGCACCCTCTCAAACAGAATTGCACTATGTCATAGACATTTAATTGGCAGAATGGTGGATGTGCACGGCGGTTGACTTCAGCAATAATCCTTTGTTACACGCAAGGTCGGTTGCGTTCTAGCTGGGTAAGCCTGAAGCACAGGCGCCGAAATTTTGGCTTTACGCAATATTTCATGGGAGAAAGTGACGTCAAAATTGTGCATCCCCACAGTGATCTAACCGCTATAGCTTGTAGCGACATTGGCGTCGGTGACGCACCGTGATGCACCACGTAACTTAAAAAAGCTCCACAAAAGAAAACTTGTTAAGGATCCTGTCAGTGTCAAGCTTTTTCGTAGCTTGAAGTCTTGGTATGGAACGCCATGTTGTTCTGCTAAGCTAATCTCACTGATTAATAGTTCAAAGGTTAAATAAACAATTTGAAAATAGCTTATTGCGCAATTTTCAAGTATTACATTTAACCGCCTTGGCGAAAACTTGGCCGTCACAAGTTTTCTTTTAGAGAGATGTCACATCTTTTTGTATAGTTTTTCCAGAGATAGGTCCAATTTTTTTTAAAATTAGTAATTATGGTATTAAAAAGTAATCATTTAAGTAATAATCGGTCGGTATGATCATTATTCATTAACGACAAAAGGGAGCACATTATGGAGTATTAAAATTGTTCCCAGTAATCCTTGTTCATTTACCGAGGTAACAGTGATTTACCGAGCGATAAGCATGCAACAATGGTCGTGCATGCAGCTCTCCTTTGCAATTTAAAACAAATACCATCGCACGTGGTGGTGGGGAGTGGGAGGAGACGCAAGGGCGCTGGTTACGGGTGTGTCGGGAATCAGACCAAGTGCCTCCGAATAAGTAAATAATAATCGATTAAAAGGTGATCAATGAAAAAAAAATGGCCGTTCTTCCTTTCGCTACTTGTTTACCTTCTAATTGATATGTTTACACCTAACTTGGACAGGAGTGTCGCCGTTCGATTGTCACGGGAGGGGACAGAGATCGGTGATTTCTATAACTGGTCTATACTTTCTGAAGCTGCAATAACATTGCAAAAAGTCATCTTTCATTGACTCGACTGGAATTACCTGTCCTTTCTTGTAAGTCTTTGTTATAATTCCCTGGCCTCCAAATTCTCCGCCGAGTTCGTTGGGACGAGGTTGTGGTGCATTCCAGGCGTCTCCGCATATTCCGCATTTGCCTCCGTTTTGCTCGTACTGCACCTGAAATATATTGTGTTAATGGATGAATACGATAACTACACGTAGACGGTAATTCTAAAAAAGGTTTAGAGAAACACGAGAAAATAAATCTCACAACACAACCTGTGCTCAGGCGAGTTTTTTTTTTTTTACTGGGAGCTTTCGACAGCTAGCTGCCATTTTCACCCCGCCTTCGCCCCTGCCCTCCCAAAAAAAGCTATGAAGGTTCATAAGTTAGCGTACGGCAAAATTGGCTAAATTTCTCTATGAATGGTCTTCAACCATTGAATGAAATAGGTGACGGACGCCCGTGCTTTTAGTTGTCGTTTTATGTGTCAATTCTTTTAGATTTTACTTTAATTTCTGATTAATGTTCCTGAATAGCGATGAGAACGGTGAACGAGCTAAAGATGTTCCAATAATTTTTTTTTTAAATCGTCATCCTTAAAACCCCCAAGCCAAATTTTAATGATTTTTTCGAACTTAAATCCGCAAGTAAAGCGTAGAATGCATGCACAAAACTTCAAATGAATCGAACAAGGGGTTAGTACGTTATCGTCGAGTGGAGGCAGACAGACAAACCATCACAGGATAATTAGTGCCTTTGCACTGCTTCGCACCGTGTCCGTCACTAAAAATAAAGACAAAGGTAACAAAAAAAAAGAGAAATTGGATTGGTAACAGAAAATGAAATGAATGGTGGCAGTTCTGCAGTCTTGTTTGTTTGTTGTAAATTGTTGAAAACAAGCAGGTTGATCGAAACTCCATTAAAAAATATTTACTGTCAAAAAGCTGTGTTTAGGGAGTTATCGTTTGGAATCAATGTGACTTTAGCAAGCATGAAAAAAATCTTGAAAAAATGGGAAAAAACACGAAATTAACTATAATTGTGGTATTTTATATAAAAATGTATCGCACTCATTCGCTCATATAACTATCTTGACAAGACGTCGAACGCAGACGTTGAATGCATGCTTTACTTTTGGATCATTTACACAATAGCTAAACACAAGAATTGCGGTAAGAATACGTTACGTACGTCCAATACAACAATTTAATTATTGCATCACCAAAACACGACATGGAGACCGCCATAGTTTTGCTGGAACGCGCAGGAATTAATGCCGACTGATGTCACTCTTCGATTTCGACTCGCAGCCGATTGAGATAGCTTTATTGGCTGTGAAAGCTCGTGAATAGTGCGATGCTGATGGCTTACATGTCTTTTTTTTTGTATCCGTTTGTTTAGAGCTTTACTTTATTTTTTAAGGCTTACAGAGCTGGAGCTTCTTTTAAATACATTATTGCGACACATGGCTTAAATGTCTTTTTCTTGTTTCTGTTACTTTATAGCATTAAGTTGTTTTAAGGCTTACATTCGTATTTTATATGCTTAAGCGTTTTTTAATACTAATATCTGTTATTTTTTTCTGCTTGGAGATATTTCAGGTAAATTAATTAGCTGGAATTTTGATACGAGATAATCGATATGAGATAACTGAGACAAACGCTTTTTGAGATAAATCAGTCGCAGAAAAGTGGCAGTCAAATGGCCTTGTATACGTTTTAAGCTATAAAAATTGAAAATCGGTTCACTGATTCGATATCTAGCTGAAAGAAAACTCTCCCTAAGAAGAACAACAAGATTATTATAGTCACATTAAAATAACGTTCAAAATGCCCTATATGTTGTTCACGTCTACGTGTTAGGCTATAAAAATTGAAAATGGGTTCAGTGGTTCGATCTCAGGTGAGAACAATATTTTCTCAACAAGAAGAAAAACAACAAAACAAGTTTTGAAGTCACATTAAAATAGCGTTCAAAATGTCCTAGGTCTTGTTCATATTACGTACTTATACCTACATTTTAAGTTTTTAAACTTGAAAATAGGGGGTTCATTGAAAATAGACTCAATAGCTTGATCTCCAGAAGAAGTCAAAGAGTCTCAACAACAACACGAAATACCTTGCTGTGGCGGCCAAAAGGTACGATTGTTGTCATTAAATTTTTTAATGCAGTGAAATAGTTATGACACGGCCCAAATACCTAATTTCGTTGGTCTGTGTCAATTCTGGGGTTTCAGTGTTTAACGTTTAACATGGAAGTTCATGCTGAGGCTACATAAAGGACTGCAATACATCGATTTAGGGTAGGAACTATTATCAGAGCAAACAAATGGTGGTTGCAAAAAACTAAATGTTAAGGTGATGTTCAAAAAAAGCCCAGATCAGGGCCAAAACCGTTCTGAAGCGGTCAACTGGACGTCTTGTGAATCTACAGATCCAGAGCATGGTCAGATCCACTGGACTTGTATTGAACGTCTTTTCTGGGCCAACAGGACTTAATTTAAACGTCGAGTTCGTCGACTGTTGTGAGCATTTATCCTTTGTCTTGTTTTTTTTTTATCGTTTTTTTTTTAATGTTGTTTATTGACTAAAAGGTGTTGGATTCAATTGTCATTAATTAAATATTTATCTTTGTAACTTATTGTTAGAATTTAAATATAAAGTCGCTTTCTGTATTCTGCTATACAGGGTGGGACGGAAAGGAAGGGCCACCCTTGGCAATCAAAGATGGTAATTGTTAGGATACTGAAACTTTGCATGGTATGTAGGTGAACGGGGGGCCAACTAACCATGTGTCGATCACTGACCTTGACACACAATTTCAAGGTCATCGTGATGCAAACTTTTTAACCATGCTTCGTGGAACCCCAGTGTAAATTAGAAACGTGTAGACATTGACAAGGCATGGCCATAAAACGGAAAGAAATTCGGTACGTTAGTTTAGGAATTACGGAAATTGCAAGCATCATTCTGTTGTGGTGACCAAGTGGCTTTCCTGCCAAACAGTGAGTGTGAAATAAAGTCCAGTGGTTCTCAAACTACATGTCAGCTAATGAAGTCAGCTTGGAAAGAAACAGCAACTGACATCCTGATGGCTCGACACCAGCTCGACGCAATCTGCTACATTCACGTATAGGCAGAATGGTGCTGCATATTATGCAAGGTGGCAAAGGCAGAATGGTGTTGTATATTATGCAAGGTGGCATAATTTAGTCATCGTGGTCATCTAGAAAATAAAAGTAAAGTTATCCGTCCCCCAGGTTAACATTTCTGATTTTGTTTCAGAGCTGACTACGGTTACTGAATTATGCCAATTTGCGTATGTTGCGAATACCATATACCTATATCAATACAATGCGTGGTGTACGAAAGGCAGAACTGTTTGGCAGGAAAGCCTCTCGGCCAGCACAACAGAATGATACTTAGTTGTAAGTTGTAATTTCTCTAATTCTTAATCTAACGTACCGATTTTCGTTCAGTTTTTTGCTATGGCCATGTCTTGTCAATGTCTACAAGTTTCTAATTTACACTGGGGTTCCACGAATCGTGGTTTAAAAGTTAGCATCACGATGACCTTGAAAATGTGCATCAAGGTCAGTGATCGACACATGGTTAGTTGGCCCCTCGTTCGACTACATACCATGAAAAGTTTCATTATCCTAGCATAAACCATCTTTGATTGCCAAGGGTGGCCCGTCCTTTCTGCCCCACCCTGTATAGAAGACGCTTTGGATAGCTTACTGTGTCAATATCATTAAGTCAGTTATGTTCTCGTCTTAGGGGTCTTAAATATTATTTTAAATTTTCGAGTAATGTGTACAATATAAGTTATTTTGTTTGCTAGATTATTTATGTTAAATGCATTGAATACACATTTTTTATATGACATTAATATTTCTACCAGTCAAAGCTTGTACTCAATTAAGTTAGTAATAAACGTACTATATATATACTGACGTATAAGAGAAGAGTTTGGCCCTGGCCCAAGGGTTCATGGCGTCGTGTTTTGTACATAATAGTTAGTTAGTTTTTTGTAATATTTTGATTTTTGGTGTCAGAACTACAAGTCGTTTAAGAAGTCGAAGGTTGTGCGAGCAGACGCGGTTATATAAAAAGTAAAAATGTATACGCGTTTTGTGCCATTGATGAAAACACTCACTATTTTCACGTAGGCTAATATGCCAAGAATATAGCTTCGGCAGCATTTAACAGGTTTGACTGAATGTATGCTATCACTAACTGAATGTACCAAACCATCTTGTACAAGGAATAATAATAAAAAAAATGAATAAAAAAAAGCAGGAAAAATGAAAGCGTTTGCAATAGTAAATAGAATGCACCTAATGTCGCAAATCTTTTACAAAGCAACGTCAAAATGAAAACAAGCACTTTCAATAAAGCTTGCAATACTTACGGCGAAACCCCCACAAAACAATTCATTGTCGTTGTAGTTAACGATTGTGTGGAATCCATCTCTCCAAGCCGACGAACGAGATGGTGGGTTTCTGAGTCGACCATGGCCCCAAGCCAAACCACAAAAGCCTACCAGGACTAAACTGAACAAGGTAATAGACATAGTTGAGAAATACGGAGCGATTCGAATGACCAACAAGTGATCGAATTCGTCGCAAATCGCTTTATATCACCTACACCAGAACGATTAATAGCTGGTGCACATGTTCAGCTAATTAAAATTTACTTAAAAGTAGATTTGGTGTTTCAGTGCGCAATGACTTGATAAAAACAAACGCGAATAATGACCAAAGCTCGCTCGCCCTAACAGAGGGCCAGATGTTTTACGTATTGCGTAATGAACGTTTAGAAATGTAAACATCACACATGAAACCTTTGCGTACGTGCATCAAAG
>JAHWFP010122818.1:33276-51285 GCA_023313725.1 Lithobius niger | reverse complement strand
AATAACACCCGGGTTTTTCAACTGCGCCCAAGGCAATGGGCGTCCAATACACACGATTTAAATCCAAATCCATGCTGGCCTCCAATGCTAGCCCAATAGAGCAGCGTCATGTGACGTCATATTGGCTACAAGTGAGATAGCTGCAAGGGGCACTAGATTAAAATGGGAGGGTAAAACAACGGCACTTCTAGTCAAGGCAGTGCTTTGAGAGCGGATTTCATAGGCTTAAAAAAAAACGTCGTTTTCTCCAATCCCTTATGCTGCTAGGTTGTAATTGGAAAATAAAGATTCTACTTGCTTAAAACTGTCAGCAACTGCCAACAAAGCGACAAAAATCGCGCATTATATGCCTAAGAAATCCACTCTTAGCAGCATTATCTTCAGTAAGACCCTATTCTTTTCCCGCTCCAGTGACCCTTGCAGCTATCCCAGTTACTGGCTCCAGCATAGAGTTATATACAATAATACTACGTTGTGTCACTGCCCTATACTGTCAATAACTCCGCCAACTTGCCAGGTTCAAAGCTGAGGAATCTCTTCACGAACTTTAGTTGGCTTTTGCTGACGAACGGCTGAAAATAATTAATTGATCGAGCGACCGAAACGAGCGAGTTCGAATACTCGGCTGAATTAGGAGTTTTGTTTGTCTGTTTGTGAAGCAGTAACGTTCGTATTTTCGCTTTAATTGAGTTGAAATTTCATTACAAGGACGCTTCGGTACCTGAAATTCCTGAACCCGATGAACAAGGCTAGTGGCCCCGAAACACTACACGAAACACTCTAAACCACTGCCGTAATATACCATAGTGAAAGTTGCTATTACTGCCAATTTGACACATTCCGAAACAACGCCGTCTCCTGTTTTAATCAGTTCTGCAGAAAATCTTGCACGTGGTGGCAGTGCTATCCAGATGCAGTTGTAAAGATCGGTGTTGGATTCGTTCGGTGTAAACTGGTGTATTCTAACATCTCTCACTTGGTCGAGAAAGAACGCCAGTTTAATGCATATTTTACTAGTTTTAAAATAATTAGGAATTTCAGAACTTGCTTGACATCACCAGTCAGGTGTATTTAATTAATCTGCCACTTTTTTTTTTTTTTTTTGAATGGCTACTACAAACATTTGTGAAATAAACAAAGAAAAAAAAGCTAACTCACCAATAGAAAGTATTTTAACGTGTATCTCGCAGGAATATTTCCGGGGTGCAGCGTCGTGGTACCCGGATGGTGTTGAAAGAATTTACATATGATGAATGCCTTTCCAGCATGCTGAACACTTTAGAATGGCAGCCATTGAGTGTTTGCAGAAAGGACAGGCGACTTGTACTCTTCCACAAGATTTACCACGGGAACACTATCTTGAATCCTGTTGATTTTCTGGTCGCCCCTGACTACATGGCACGGCATGATCATATAAAAAAGGTTAGAAGGTTCCAGTGAAGAACAAATGTTTTAGCCACTTCTTTTTTCCCCAAAACTATCCGGGACTGGAATGAGCTAACAGGTGAAACTGTACAAAATCAAAACTTTTTGATTTCAAGAAAAGCTTGGTTGCTCAGCATTCTCGTATACTATGCAGCCACACTAATACTTAGTTTTTGAGTTATTCTTTTTTTGGTAAATTTGATGTCGTTATAATGCTTTATGGTGCTACGACTATGTTAAATAAATAAATAAGTATATTTGTTCAGATTTAATGTAGGTGGTTGGTCCCACGCTTAGGGGTTGTGCGTGGTCGTATTTTTTTTCCCTTTATGCCGGTACACCCTGAACAGGATTCGTACATGGCCTTGAATTCTTTGAAAAGCCTTACATTTGAAGGGCCCCCCCCCCCAACAAAATTCAAAGCTTGAAAAATCTTGAAAATTGGAATTTTTTGTTATCGGAGCCTTAAATTTTGTGAGTTGGCATAACAGTAATATTAATTGGGTATCAAATTTACATGAATGAATAGAAATAATTTGTTAGCCGAATCCATTTCGTCTGTGAACGATACTACTCTCGGATTGGACTGCAGACTGAAAGAGAGAGGTGCCGTGAAATGCAAGCAACTCCTTGCACGGACGGAGGACATTCTGGTGAGGTTCTAGTGAGGTATAGTCTAAAACCTTCACCAATGTCGATCGCCACTCGCCAAACTGCGAGGCAAATTCTGCAGTTGGCGACTTGGTTTTTAGAGCTACTCGCCAAAATGGCGTCTGATTAACAAACCCTGATGCTTAAATCGTCATATCTTGGGAACCGTATTAGCTAGAAACAAGCAGTTTGCGGCGTTGCGTGCAGGATTACAAGGGCTCTCCAACCAAGTGTGCAACAATGTCGCTAGCCACTTTAGTTGATTGGAGAGTTAGATTAATGCAAACAATATATATATATTTATGCATTAAGTAGTAGCACAACTGCTAAAATTGTTTCTACATGGCGAGGAGGCAATGGACAATGGCGAGTGCATTTTAATGTCTACTGGCCAAATGGCGAGTACCACACAATTCACATTCGTGAAGGTTGAAAGACGACATAATGTTCTTCATTGTTTACCACGTCTTAGCTTCCTAACAAGGAGCACAATGGTCCCAACAGCTGCATCTGGCAAAATACTGGAATTTAAAAGGGAATTTTTGAGAGTTTACTGTGGAAATATCCTTGGAATTTGGTGTTACAGGGTGTCCCAATTCCCAAAAGTCCCAGTCCAGCCTCATAACTTTTTAAGGGGTTGAAAGAAACTAGTGAAACTCTGGCAATGTATGTTTGGTTAAAGGGTCTACCTCTTTGTACAACCGGCATTATGCCTGTCCCCCAGGGGCCCCAACTCAGTAATTTCTAATGGAATGGGGGTTGAGGAATACCTTATTTGAAAGGTCTTCATTAGGCGAGTAAAGTGCCCCAACTTGCTTCTATACGATGAGCCCATCCAAAATGGCAGCCGTTTCCCGGGGGGGGGGGGGGGGGGTGTCGGGTCACTGAGGCCCCAACTCTGGGCTTCACACCGCAAGAGACGTTGTAGGGGTTATCCGACTAAATTGAACGAAGCATTTTGCTTCCACCTACGTCCCTCTCTGACGTCTTTGGACTGAGTAAGACATAGGGATGTATGTACAGGAAATTCCTAATGTTTGACCGGCTGCCATTTTGGATGGGCTTATCGTATCGAAGCAATCGTTGCGGCACTTTACTCGCCTAATGAGGACCTTTCAAATAAGGTACTCCTTTACCCCCCATTCCATTAGAAATTTCGGGGTGCCCCCCCCCCCTCTAAGCGGGGCAGGAGTAATGCCGGGTGTACAAAAAGGTAGATCCTTTAACCAAACATACATTGCCAGAGTTTCACTAGTTTCTTTCAACCCCTTAAAAAGTTATGAGGCTGGACTAGGACTTTTTGAACACCTTGTATAAGCTAGCCTTGAAAAGTCTTGATAACACCTTGATAAGACCTTGAAAATGGTTTCGTTTGTGATGTATGTACCCTGCTTGAAGGATATAAATTAAACATCAATCATAATGGCTTGGAGAAATCGGTGTTAACGTTTATTTTACGTCGACGTATTGACGTCACAACGTGACTGCAGCTTTAATCTGTTTTCCCGAATCAGGGGCAACCACACGTTTGCTAGGATGTGTAGGTTGGGCTGCTAATTGTTGTTGTTGGCGCGGGTCGTCACCCTGGGGAGCCGTCACAAGTTCATTATGAAGAATTCCCTTCTGATGCGCGCGAAGTTTGGGAGAGAAGAAGGGAAATCTAAACTTTGTACCCCTTCCCCCCTCTTCTTCTGTGGTTTAGGTGGGTTTTTTTGTAAAAGTTTTCCTTCAAGTCCCGGTTACGGGTTGTAGGTCTTGCTTTGCTCGTGGTTGTCCATTGGGAGTTTCGCTGCCGTCCTCCAGGCAAATGGGCAGCTGTTTTCGTGCCAGCAGAATTCCGCTGTGGGATCAATGGCGGCTTAAAAATTAAAACGCTCGGTGGCGCTGGCTACCCAGTGTCAATGATAATGGCGCCGTCGACAAAGTTGTGTCGCAGCTGGTGTGTGCGTGCCTTGGTGTTAAGCATGGATGCATTGCTTGTTTGGCCCAAGTTTAATATTAAGTTGTTGATTAAAGTTGGATGCGTGGTCGTGTGTCTCTGGGAGGGAGAGCTCGCTTCCTTTGTACGTTTTTACAATTTTCACTTAATCTTTGGCATCAACAGACGTGGTTTAGAGCGTGCCACTGCAGGGACTTTTAAAAGAAATTGTCACTGGTGGGCATTCAAGCGTAACCCACCCTGCCAGCTACGGGGTCTGGGCTGGGGAATCGCTGTAAGCTCCCCAAAGGGGTCACGATGTGGAGCCCCAGAAGATGAATGGTTTTTAAGACAATTAAGTTCAGTTTGTGACTGCTGGAGAGCAAGGTTTTTTTTTTTATACAGAATATTTTTTAACGTAGTAGTTCTTTTCATCTCACAGGCAACAATTAATTGTGAAGCATTTATCTTCTCGCAACCTTGAGAAATGTGAATTTGGTGGCACCCGCTATTTGGCCAGTAGTCACTAAAATTAGTCACTCGCCACTTGCCACTTTGGCCAGTAGTCACTCGCCTTTACCTATTGCCTGCTCGCCATGTAAAACAGTTTTACAGATGATTGTCAGTTACTTTTGGCAATAACATTTATTGCGTTAATCTAGTGCCCCAAACAGGTAAAGAAGCCGTAATTGGACAGCCCTTGTAATTCTGAACGCATTGCCACAAACCACTTGTTTCTAGCTAACATGGTTTCCGAAATATGACAGTTTCATTGTCAGGGCTTGTTGTACGTCACTACAAAATGGCAAGCGGTGCTAAAAATGAAGTTTGCCTATTGCTAACTGTCCTTCGCCACTTGGCAACCGACATTGGTGAATGTTGCCAAAAGGGCATTTGTCATCATTAAAAGGTAGAATACAATATGTTCAGTAACTTTAGGCCGAAGTAGTTTATACAGGGTGGTCCACAAAAAACTGACGACCCAAAATTTTGTTAAAAGTCCAACTTTTCTAGTTAATAATAATAATAACAAATTGATTGCTCCAGAAAAGCAAATGGCAAGAGAGGGTTTCGAGAAACCACTTATGACTTACCAGCCATTAAAAACAAGGAAAATAAACAAAACAATCAGTACAATGATATTACGTCGAATATGTCACGTCGAACTAACACCTCTCAGAAACAGGAGAGGACAGAAATCTTCCCGTTTCATTTGATTTGATTTCTGTCCTCTCCCCGTTCTGAGGGGTACTAGCTAGAAAAGTTGGACATAGAAAATTTAGGGTCGTCAGTTTTTTCTGGACCACCCTGTTGATATTGAATAGCAGAACTGCGGACGACACTCTGCCAACTGTTGGACATGAAAATCGGAACAAAATGTAAATGTGAAAAACTTATTTAAATTGTGTAAAAACCAACATGTATGCCACGGATGTCGGTAATTCGTTGTGCATGAAGAAGTGTAAAAGAGCCAGGAATTCAGAAATGTAAGTGAAACTTACCGGAACTGACTCTAAATTTAATGGCCTTTGGCTGCGGACTTGGATTCGTTGTTGGTTGGTGGAGGACGTATGGGTAGTGGTAAACAACGAGAGATGTTTGTCTTTTGGAAGGGACAAACAATTTCCCTTTTTTTCTTTCGGGAAAGGAGAAGGTAAACATGCTCTCTAGATTCTGGAGTAAACATCTTGGGATTCTAAAAAGGCAGTAGATTTAGGTCGTGGGCTGCTTCGTGAAGCATTATAACTTTAAAAACAACTCATTAAACGCTCAACTCCTAAAAAGAGATAAAAATTAAACTATGTATACATTTTTGGAGAGAAAATAACACTTTTACCACCTTGTGAGACTAGAAATCCAATAGTCTTCTTGAATTTTCGAGGATTAGCTCCGATCCTCTTCGTCGGAAAACACCAACACAACGTTTCACTACTGCTTCCGTTACATGCTGCGGCTACGACAAAATTTCATGTCACTCCTATACTGCTAATCTTTACGCGTGGCTCAATAATTACATTTCGAAGCTAAATAAGATGTCCGCTTCATTATTCAGAGCTAAAGGAGAAAAAGTTTTTTTTTTTTAAATCTGAGAAACGAAGTTCCTTCACATATACATGTGCCATGTTCGTCAACTCTCAACGTGGTAACGCGTGTGATTAGTAACTCGTTTCTTCAATTTTTTGAACTGCTTGTCTTTATTGAAACCAACCCACGAATTATATAGCGTGTCAATAGGCTCAGCGGTAGGAACTCGGCCTTTGGTTTCAAAGGTCGTGGGTTCGATTCCCCGTTCAGGCAGTCTGATATATGTATAAGTCCAAAATGCAACGTAAATAGGTTAGCATCTGTATTTATGAATTTTTTACAACTATCCACGCATTTGACACTTTTAAAATACAACCGAGTGGAGTCAAAATTGGCGTTAGACATGTATTTTTACACGATTCTACAAGCGAAAATGCCAAAATTCCAAAATTGCTACCGCTAAATCGACTGTCACCGCTAAATCGAGTTTAAAAACGAACTTGCTTCTGCATAGTGCATGTTTCTGTTGGTGTTAAAATTGTCTATTCTTATTAGGGGTGGCACGATAATCGATAATTCGATAATATCGCGATAAACGTTTTTGTCGATTATCGTATCTGATTTATCGAATTATCGTGCAAACCTCGATGCTTACATTGTCATATTTTGGAATCCATAATAGCTAGAAACAAGCGGTTTGCAGCGTTGCGTGCGGAATTACAAGGGCTCTCCAACCAAGTGTGGAATACTGTTGCTAGCCACTTTAACTGATAGTCAGTTTAATGCAAAAAAGAGTTAAGCATTAAGTTGCAGCACGTCTGCTACACAGTTTCTACGACATGTGCATCTGAATGTTTACTGGCGAAATAGCGAGTGCCTCACAATCCACATTCACGTTACACTGTAGATCTCAGCAAAGCTTTGTTGATAATTAACAACATTTAAATGGTCATTCCAGCCTCAAAATTGGTTTTATCGAGATATTATCGAGACATTCACATTATGTTGTAGACCTCAGCAAAGGTTTTTTTTTTTTTTCAATTAACTGTATATATATTATATCTATATATGTAATTACACAAAATCCGCAAGGCAGCCAGCTGCAGCAGCAAGCAGGACATACGAAGCAGTCATCTGCATCGGCAGCGCCCAGAACGCAACGTCCAGCAGCGCGAACATACGATGCCATCTACCTGCCGAACGGCAACTTAATGGGGGAGGGGGGGGGCGGACCGAAGGGGGAGGGAAGGGGAGTGAGACGCCGCGGAATGAGCGAGCGAAGCGAGCGACTCCGCTAGTTATACTATATTATACTATATATTATGGGTAGGGCTGCTCAATATTGTAGCTCATTGGTTAGTGTTTGCAGATTTTTTGCTTTACCAGCTTTTTTGGTGAGGGTGATTGGGGGCACAGGGTATCCTTTATTAACGAGTAGACCCGAGTATACTGCAAAGTTCGTGCCTGATTGGTCAACACCTAACGAACGCGTCACATAAAAACTGAATGGTTGTTACACTCTCCTCCCCTGCTTTTCCAAGGATTCCATATTGATTATGTTCTTCGTCTCGTGGAGGTACCCCCCCCCCCCCCCCCTCCCTCCCCGGCCCAGCCGCCCAAGTAATAAGTCTGTATGAATTTGCCTCTGCATTATAAATTTTAACGTTTTCTTCCCGGATTTTCATTTGGTATTCTTGAACACGAGCGAAATGACGGGATGTCAAGTGATAATATTGTAGAAGTGATGGGGAGGAACAACATTTTCTGGACTGGCTTGTACAAACTGACCATTGCCGGCGATGATGACGCCAAACGAACTGGTCCTTGACAATATGCCCTGTACGGACGTGTGGTTGGTTGGTTGGTTGGTTGGTTGGTTTATTATGTATCCAGTGGTTTTCGTAACGGGTACTCCTAATTTTTAATTATCTGTCCGGGAAGGCAGTAATTCGTTTAGCTTTCCTGCAGTGCATTAACGGCTTTAATAATTAATGTTGGAGTTTTGGTCCCAGCATAACAGCAATCTATATAGTTTGCGATTACTGTAGTAGCGCGCTTGATGCCTGACCGCACAGAGGCGGATTTCAGCACACAAGACCTTCTCACTCACCGAAAGCGATTTGCTGGGTCTATGGTTATTTATTTACGACGAGCTTCCAGTTTCCTCTTAGGAATGTGGCAATATATAAACAATTAAATTTATAGCAACAAGGGTGAACAACAATATAATTTGAAACATTATTTGCTACAACGTCGAAATTTTCGCTATTTCCAGAATTTGCCTTTTCTTGCGGAAACAAGTGTCAACTCGTTTTAGTAGTGATCAAACAGAGGTTTGATCACTACCCGTTTCGCCGAAGATATTTCCAGTTTAGTCGAAAATTAAGCTCTGATAAAAATTCGGCGAAAGGAGAGTTCCTGTTTCGCCGAATCCGTTTAACCAGATCAAATTATTCTTAAAAAATTAACGTTGGAGAAGTTAAAGATGCATTCCTGATTGGTACAAACTTGTGTTCGGTTGTGGTTTCTGATGTTGTGTGTTTAACCGCAGCGAGCGCGGCAATGCGTTTCGGTGAATCCCGTTTCGCCGAAAACTACGTCACTGATTAGAATTCGGCGAAACGGTTATACACCAAAAACAAAAGGATCTCTCAGCGAGAATTCAAAATGCAACATGGTGCCCATTTCAGGTTTGTCGAATCGAAAACAAACCGTCGAATGATGGCATTCAGAAACCATGGGGTTGTGAAGTGCTGAAAAAAGAAGAATGAAATGAAGATGTAAGTTGTAACTGTGTTACGTTCAGGCCTTCAATCCCTTTCGTTTTTGTAGAGGTGACCACCAAATACCGTTACAATGCCAACATAACTAAACGTAACTAAACGAAATTCTAAATTAACGTTACCCTTCTTCATTATATTGTTCCAAAGGAAATTGAGCATAGGTCCAGTCTTCAGTTACCCAGATTTAGTTACCCAACATGGTGTTGGTCCGTAAATGGTTCATTCCGGAAATCAAAATGGCCGGTCCAATGCAATGGTGTGGCTGACTTTGGTGCGAAATTTGGGGCCCTTACTGTTATTTCTCCGATTCTAGGAATAATCAAAATAGTTAAAACTAGAATCAGCGGATAAATAACTCGCTTCCGTGAATTGGCGATGTTTCCGTAAACAGTGCCCCAACTATACCACGAGCCACGGCTGTTTGCCATGACGTCATCATGAGTTAGCCAATGACGAACGAGAACAGCGGATCTTTGGCAGTCTGAGTGGACTGCTCAGTCACGTGATACACGCGCAAGAGTAAAATGTAGGGCCCCAAAAGACTAAACAACTTTGGGTAGCAGGTAGTGGCCAATTTTACAGTAGTTTTATGTACAAAATTGGCCCATCGGCTTTGAATTTAGGACCCCTTGTTTCCTGGGTCTCCTTGTACCCCCCCCCCCTTAATTGCGCAGGGAACCTGGAAAACTCGGGGAATTTAAAGTACGCACGAAACTCTGAGAAAACTCAGGATATTCTCTTGATCTTCACACAAACCTAGAAAACTCTGTGGGGGGGGGGGGGGTGAGTAAAGTAATAAAGGTTATGAATAAGCTTTAAAGGCGCACAAAAAGTGATTGTGTTAACATTCTGAATTAAAAAAATGCTATCCTTCTGTTTCTGTATTGACACCTAGAAGTTCGTTAAATGGAGTTCATTACTCGTTTTGCACAATGGCAACCCTATCATATCAAAAACCAAAACCGGTAAAAGGGGTCGCCAAGTTCCGAATGGTTCGGCCCTTCAAAGGAGTGATATCACCACACCAAAACATTCGCCAAGTTAATCGCACCGCTTAATAAAGTTCGAAGGTGAAATGAAAACTAGATTATTGCTACTTTCGGTAGCAATGTTCAAGTTTTCATTTAACGTCCAAAGTATTATTCCGTGCGATTAAGTTGGTGAATGTTTTGTTGTGTTGATATCACTCCTTTGAAGGGCCGAACCATTCGGAACTTGGCGGAACAGTAAAACCGGTAAAATGTGTGCAAAAACAATTCCTTCCTACAATTGCCTGGAAATTGACCTCAACTACTCTGGAAAATCTGGAAAACTAAGGGAAATTTATTTTCCATATTTCTGTAGGAACCCAGGGGTGCACAAAATTCCCACCAAATTTTCTTGCAGATTTTTCAAATTTCCACAGCCTTGCGCCATGTAGGCGGCCAAAAGGATACTTCCATAGGCAGCATTTAGCACTCAGTGTCGTGAGCCGTGTCAGTATGGCTCAGCGGTAGGACCTCGGTCTTTGAATGATTTCTAAGGTGGTGGGTTCGATTCCCCGCTCAGGCAGTCTGACATATAAGTCCAAAAGGCAACGTAAATAGGTTTGCATCCGTATTTATTTAATAAGAAACACGGGTCTTAGCCATCATGCGTAGACAGGGTGTTGCTATGAATAAGGGGAAGTGCTTTATCATAAATCTGACGCTAGCCGCGGGAAGGATCTCCGTCCGTATGGTTGCCGTGGATCGGTGTAGACAACTGGAAAGACGTAATTTTCGTAATAAAAGGCGAGAAGCAACCAGTGAATTTGAAGCCAATTTAGTATTAACTAATTCAAAGTTAGTGAGCGAGAAAATTCACGCTACGCTTCGTTGCGTGAACGAGCCGCACCCAACGTACATTTTCTCGCTTGCAAACTTTTCTTAGTTAATGGTTGTTCCTGCTTTTTACGGGAGATTGGCATTTTGATTGGTCGGTCCTTGGGGGGGGTTTGGATGAGGCTGGTCGACACGAAAGATTCACCCGTAGTCATGGTAACGAAATGTCTGCATGCGGTGGTTTGTTGTTTACAAACATACAAAAAAGGGGACCATGTTCAAACTTACGGTATGCGAAGTTTGTTGATAACCGGTACGTGTACGTCGAGAACCTGTTTTGAAATTGTGAGAATGTGAAGAAGTTTGTTGTTGTCCGATCTACGCCATCGGCTATCAAGTCAACTTCCGATGCTTAGGCCCGGTTTCCTTCCCCCCCACCCCCACTCCCCCTCTGATGGGATCTTAGTGCGCTTCCTCAGATCCACTTCCTGAATAGTATGACCAGATTAGAAATGTGAAAAACTCTCTGCTACGTAGGATATTATGGGTAATTATAAAAATGGCTACATTTCTAACGATTAATACTAAACGCTACCAGAATTCCCAAAAAAATGCCACGTAGGATATTACGGGCAATTAAAAAATGCTTCATTTCTAACGATTAATACAAGGAAGTGTGAACACAATTTTCGTAATTGTACACCAATAACGAAAGTGACTAGTAATTACGTAGCCTATTGAAGAAGTTAATACAATTGATTAGTGTTGTGAAAATAAAACTGCCCTCTCTTTATACCACGAGCCATGACTGTTTGCCGTGACGTCATCACGAGTTAGCCACTGACAACAAGAATAGCCGATCTTGAGCCGTCTGAGTGGACTAGCCCAGTCACGTGATTCGTGCGTCACGGCAAACAGCCGTGGCACGCGTGGCTTAAATACGATTACAATGCTACTGGAAATGCTAATTGTTTTTAAAAGTAAACCGTTACGTTTTTAACCTCCCCCCCCCCCAAACTTTGGGGGTCAAAGTATAAAAAAAAAAGCTTCTTATGTCGCACTGTTTCTGAATTGGACCGACCGTGAGTTGCAACCAAATTTAAATTTTAACCAAAAGAAAAGTTTGAGGAAGGGAAATAATGCACCATTGTCTTAGGGACAGATTGACTTCCCTGTGTGGCGAGAAACTGTAACATGTAAATAAACATAAACAACACCAGGGGAAAAGGTGCTGGGTACATCCGCACTAACTTAGCCAAATCAATGAAACTCTTATTCCCCTTCCACACTCGGGTAAAAGTCCAGGCCCGCCCGAGCCTCGACCCTCCCACACTGGGCTCGGACTTGGGCCGGACACGGACTTTCAGGACGAACCCCCGACGTCGTTTTTTTGTGTGGAGAGGCCGGATCCGCGCCTTACGGGTAAGTTTTGAGTCTAGGAGCGCAGATAAACAAAAGCGAAGTAAAAGGAAAGCTGACGGAGGGAGAGGAGAAAGTAACAACGGTTGCGCTGAAAAATAAACTAAAGTCCGGACCCTGGCCGTGATGTCTGGGTCCAGTAAGGAAGGGGAAAGAAGGACGCCATGTTTTCTATGTTAAACCGTGGCTTTGCCTCGGGGGGGTGGGGGTCCAGTGGGGAAATCACATTAGAAAAGGATATTTTTTGGGAGGGGCCCTTGGTTAAGGCAACTAAAAATTAATTAAGTGGTTCTCAGTAGCGCACGCTAGGTTTTTTTCTTAGCTCTTGTGACGTTTTTTTATGACATTGTCTGGGGGAAAAAAGCACCAATCACGCATCAGCGCTTTCACCAAACATTACCTGGAGCCGATGACCACTTCAGCTCTTTGCTCCATTCTCATGATCGTCCAGAAACTAATAATAAGGATCGTTCAGAGGCATGTCACAACTAAAAACTTGGATCTAAATAGTGATTTTTTTTTCAAATGTGCAACTATATAGTACTCTTTTTCTGGCATTAAAACATAAATAAATATTGTACTTGACAACAAAATAAATAAGCTACTGACTTCGTTTTGTTTGGTAAAAAAAATAAAAATCTTATCACCCGCTTCAGAAAAATCACGAATACACCGCCCGCTCGCATCAATTTTTTTCAGTTCCACTCATGAGAACCACTTAATTAATTTTTAGCGGCCTAGTAAAAAAAAAAAAGGAATTCTAATTTAATCTTGATTACAAATTTGAAGCCAACTGCATGTACACTTTTTCTGTCTTGCTATCCTCAACTTTATGAGCGGGAAATGCACAGATGCTTACACAATGCAGGAAGGTTTTTATCCGTAAGTCCGCCATATTGCGAACAGGTGTGGTGTCGCACACTCTGTCTGCCGTGCCATAGAACTTAGTTGTTGTTGGCGGATGTTGCTCACTCCCACAACATACCAGCAACAGGAAAATTGCGAGTTAAGTTGAAACGAGCGTACCGTGTGGTTGTGTATAGCCGGATGGCTTGTATCCGTGCCTTGTTGGTGTTAACATTCCGCCAAGAGGGTCATGTTGAAATGCATCGAGCATCGCAGGTATATTTTTTTTAGTGTTTTTTGTGTGTGTGTATGTTGCTCCAAAAACGTTAGGCTAGTTTCTGCTGTGCGTGAGCCACTGCAGTGTGCTGCTAAGAGCTATCTGTTTTGTTTTGGTGTAAAACTGTTGTAGCCTACTTGTTTTTGTTAAATCCAAGTGTGTTTCTGAAGTAGTGATCTGTGATGACACCATTTTGGTGCTGCCTGTAAGCTTTAACCGGTTTTTAAAGCTACTACTTACTGTACATGTATATTTAGGGTAGATATGATACACGGAATATTACAGTGTAATTTTAGTGTGAAAGTAACTACCCACTCCGGACAGTTAGTTTCTAAGCCTAAAAAAAGTGTATCCTCCAAAGTTAAGCAAGACAGTGTCCACTACTAAAAAGGTGAATCCAACTTTTTTAGTTGTGTAAGAAAGTGCAACTTTTTTATTTAAAAAACAAATTAAAATACCTTAGGCCTGTTGAAATAATAAATTTTGAAAACAATTTTGAAGCAAATACTCGTTCAATATATTGTAATAAATTCTAATATTAAAATTTATTAAAATTTATCTGCTGGATTCAGAAGATCTAGCTATCAACTGCTCTCGCCAGCAGTCTTTGCTCCATTGACAACGACAAAGTATATTCTTTAAACAGTTCCATGCCTTATCGAAATGTCGCAAATTGGGTCGGCTTTAATTATGGCCATCAAATTGTCAATTATCATCAGAATTTTGTCGAGCTATACTTACAGGGGCTAATGTACAAAGTGTTAAAAGCAATTAGGGCCATGTTAAAGCCGATACTGTACGAAAGATGTGTGGTAAATCGCACGATTTACTTCCAGAGTGTTTGGGTGAATATTGGTGGAAAGAAGAACAATCAAATGACACCATTCAATGGCATCGTTGCCGAAATTGCGACACAATTTCCTTTGATTTAATTAGGCACGAATTAAGCCATGTTCAAAGTTTTAAAACTCTGTTTCTAGTTTTTAATAATACTATATTGGGGGATAACTGCTTGACTTTTTTTTTTTTTTGCACATACGTGCTATGACTTTTTTGGGTGGATACCTGCTTGACTTTTTTTGGATGGATACCTGCTTGACATTTTTTGGTGGCTGCTTGCTTGACATTTTTGGGTGGGTACCTGCTTGACCTTTTATGGTGGGTACCTGCCTGACCTTTTATGGTGGATACCTGCTCGACCCTTTATGGTGGGTACCTGCTTGACCTTTTATGGTGGATACCTGCTCGATCTTTTATGGTGGATACCTGCTCGATCTTTTATGGTGGATACCTGCTCGACCTTTTATGGTGGATACTTGCTTGACCTTTTATGGTGGATACCTGCTTGACCTTTTATGGTGGATACCTGCTTGACCTTTTTTCTTTTGGTTACCTGCTTAAACAATACCGTCTAAATCACCTAAGCTAACCTAAACCGTTATGATGTTGCTGCTCGGAAAGGCCAATAAGACATAAAATCGGACTGTATTACATCATGTCAGTTTTAATTCGGGGCTGGAGGATGGGTACAAACTTTATTGATGAGTAATAATGATGTATGAAGAGAGTGTTATACACTGTTCACTGAGAAGAAAGAATCGATTTTAAACCAATGTTAGGGATATAACACTGTTTCGGCCTGGATTTCGATGATTAGTTCGGTTTGGTGGGAGGGGGGAGAGTTAAAAGCCCTACCGAGTTTTTATTTGTTTACACCATGAACAGTTACTGTAGTGGCTCTTGAGTGGCTGGAAAAAATTAATTTCAAACCGCGTGTAATAGTATGCTAGAAAACGCTGTCCACACAAAATGGTGCAAGTATTATCGTATATATTGATATTCAACAATTAAAAAAAAAAAAAAAAAAAGTTTTGGTAAAAAAAAACCGTAATTAGAAAAAAGGAGCCAGTCTCTTCCACTCCTTCATACTAGTGAGTTTCGTGACGCCGTAAACCTTTCTGGTTTTTCTCCGAAATTGTCTTGTAGTTATAGTTGTTTTTTCGGGTAAGAAAACTTTAATTTTTCGAATTTTGTTTGTGGTTTTTTGAACTTTAAAGGCATTATTAGACCATTAGAAAGCAGCTGCGTCTAATCTAAAGGCTTGGTGATAGTGTAAGTGCACTTGGTGTCAAAACCCTTCATTATTTACGCAGCTAAACAAGTGCGAACGAAAGTCATGCGAACGCCGTTAGCGAAAATGGCCTTGCAAATTCACCAGAGCGTGGAGATTGGGAGATTCGTGTGGTGCGTGCTAGTTTATGCGCGCGCAGCACAATAACTTTAAATGTGCGTGTCATGCTACGCAGTGACGGATGGGTTGGCACTTGTGACTGGAGCAATGCTTACTGAAAGTTAAAATGTGGAGGATGCATTTAGGGAAATATATCTAGCTGGCCTTATATTTAGAGAAATATATCTAGCCCCTTGCAAGGGGCGTACGCAAGGGGTTGGGGGGGGGGGCACGTGCCCCGTGTTTGCCGAAATGAAAGTCTGGCGCCCTCCCCCCTTCCCCCACCCCCCCGTAACAGGCCAAACTTGTATTTTTAGTGATTTTTTTTGTATGATACAAAGGATAAGTATATAAAATTGTTATGTAGGCCTAAAATGTACAATCTCAAAATTGCTGAAGAATGCTGCTGAAAGGTTGCTCCATGAACCCAAAAAAATGCTATAAATTAAAAAAAAAAAAAAAATCCTTTGAACAACCAGGCTTAAAACACTCCCCTAGACCCCCAAGCTGGTTATTAAAAGTTTTATTTCAGTAGCACAGGGCGGGCCCCCCTCCCCCCTTCCTGCGATTCCCTGGAAAAATCTTGACCGCACCCCGCTCAAGGTCCAAAATGATGTGACCCTCCCCTCCCCCCCCAAAAAAACTGTGTTTTCAAAACTTCGTAAACACTCACATCGTAGGGGGGGGGGGGCTTGCTGTGTTAAAAAAAATTGACTACAGAAAGTGTAAATTTTTTTAGTTCAAAAAATTGACAATTTCTCCAATTTGGTTAAGTTTTTTTGTACCACCCCACCTCCCCCCGCCCAACGGGACCTAAAAAAGTATGACCCCTCCCCTCCAGAGAGGCTTCAAAAGACTCACGATGCCCCATCCCCCCCCCGCCAGGGGGGCCGTTAAATAATGACCGGTCCCTATGTGTCTACAAACATGGGTAGATCCGCATGGTGGTGTCTGTAGTTAGCTTGTCCTCTTCACTTCACCCCACCCTCACTTTTAGACATGGAGAAATGGAAGAAACACACCCTTCTTTTGTTCTGGCTCAAATTCGCAGCCCACCCAAGTTTTACTGTGGTTCTTTAGGAGACAACAAAATTGGTGTTGTAGGGGGGGAAGTGATGGGTGGCGCCCTTATGAGCTGCTAATGGAGGGAACTCATTTTGGGGTTTAGACAAAAGCCACTGCATGATTGCTAGCGTGATTAGCTAGTTACAACCGGTCTTCTGTACACGTCGCCACCTTCTGGCCACTTCTGCATCTTAGTTTTTTTTTTTTTTTTTTTATTTATTTAAACTCATTTTTGGACGCTGAACCTAAGGACCGTTTGTCTCTATCTGGTACCGTTCCACACATGATGGGTTTACTTGTCGGCCACTTCCGCTTCACACATTATTTTTTTTTAATTCCTTTTAACTCATAATTTTTGACGGTAAATCTAATGGTATCAGTAAGAATTTATAGTGTTGGGGGAGGAGAATTTGTAACTCTTAAAAGTTTCTATTGAAACGTGTTACATTCATTCCTATTAGTTCCATATGAGTTTTCAGAGGGCACCACGTGTTCCATCTGGTAATTTCTGTTTATTTTTCAGTCCAAATCTAAAGTAAACGAAACTAACAACTAAGCTAAACTAAATAATTAAATACAAGTGAGTTTCGATTAGTTGAATTTTAGCCTGAAAACTGAGTGGAGATTCCCACATAAACTCCTGGCGCCCTCTGTAAACTTAGACGGAACTATACCACGTGCCATGGCAGTTTGACGTGCATATCACGTGACTGGGCTAGTCCAATCAGACGGCCAAACAGCCGTTGTTCTCGTTCGGTATTGGCTAACTCGTGGCGACGTCACGGCAAACAGCCATTGCGCATGGTTTAATATAGGAATGAATCAAACGTTTGAGTATGTGGTCACGGCCACAAATTCTCCTCCCTAAACCTATAAATTCTTAGTATCGGTCACCATTCCGGAGTTTAAAAGGCGACGGACAAAGCATAATAGTCGTTTCAGCTTTCGCTGTACTGAAATATAAAACGCCATGCGTCGTTTTCGGCCATTGTTGCTTGTCAAACATGACGGTCGATGATATTACTGAATATGTTATTTGCTGATCACACGTTGAAAATATTTCTTCACGCTGTATTGCTGTTCATTGCTGGCTGAGTGGTTAGTGTGTTCTGTCAACAACTGGGTTAAAGTGGCACTCTCACCGACTGAAAGTAGGCAGAATCTGGCAACATCTAGCGCTAACTAGTACATATCCAGCTCTTGCTTGCACCAAGCGAAGGAATGCACAACGGCATTTCTTTTAATGAAACAAAACAAGCCACGACCTGCTTAAAATTATTAAGAAAAAAATTTGGTACGTCCTCGTGCACCTTGGAGCGAGCGGTAAAGGTTAACAATAGCACTGCCGTTAGATGGCGCCATGGTATTTTTTGCTTTTCAATCGGTGATAGTGCCACTTTAATAACTGGAAACAGGGCCTAGTAGTGCGCTTGGCAGATAAGGTGGATTAGTAAAAAAAAAATAAGCTTTCTGGATATATGTTCATAGGATTGGTTGGTAGGTGGGTGGGGGGGGGGGGGGTTTAACAACATTTTTAATTTTTTATTTTTATTTTGAAAAGCTTACGT
>JAHWFP010122818.1:0-28276 GCA_023313725.1 Lithobius niger | reverse complement strand
AACTCATTTTGGGGTTTAGACAAAAGCCACTGCATGATTGCTAGCGTGATCAGCTAGTTACAACCGGTCTTCTGTACACGTCGCCACCTTCTGGCCACTTCTGCATCTTAGTTTTTTTATTTTTTTTATTTATTTAAACTCATTTTTGGACGCTGAACCTAAGGGCGAAAACAGTTTGTCTCTATCTGGTTCCGTTCCACACATGATGGGTTTACTTGTCGGCCACTTCCGCTTCACACATTATTTTTTTTTAATTCCTTTTAACTCATAATTTTTGACGGTAAATCTAATGGTATCAGTAAGAATTTATAGTGTTGGGGAGGAGAATTTGTAACTCTTAAAAGTTCCTATTGAAACATTTACATTCATTCCTATATTAGTTCCATAGGAGTTTTCAGAGGGCACCACGTGTTCCATCTGGTAATTTCTGTTTATTTTTCAGCCCAAATCTAAAGTAAACGAAATTAACAACTAAGCTAAACTAAATAATTAAATACAAGTGAGTTCCGTTTAGTTGAATTTTAGCCTGAAAACTGAGTGGAGATTCCCACATAAACTCCTGGCGCCCTGCGTAAACTTAGACGGAACTATACCACGTGCCATGGCTGTTTGCTGTGACGTGCATATCACGTGACTGGGCTAGTCCAATCAGACGGCCAAACAGCCGTTGTTCTCGTTCGTTATTGGCTAACTCGTGGTGACGTCACGGCAAACAGCCATTGCTCATGGTTTAATAGGAATGAATCAAACGTTTCAGTATGGGGTCACGGTCACAAATTCTCCTCCCTAACCCTATAAATTCTTAGTATCGGTTACCATTCCAGAGTTTAAAAGGCGACGGACTAAGTCGTTGCTATAGTCGTCTCAGCTTTCGCTGTACTGAAATATAAAACGCCATGCGTCGTTTTCGGCCATTGTTGCTTGTCAAACATTACGGTCGATGATGTTACTGAATGTTATTTGCTGATCACACGTTGAAAATATTTCTTCACGTTGTATTGCTGTTCATTGCTGGCTGAGTGGTTAGTGTGTTCTGTCAACAACTGGGTTAAAGTGGCACTCTCACCGACTGAAAGTAGGCAAGATCTAGCGCTAACTAGTACATATCTAGCACTTGCTTGCACCAAGCGAAGGAATGCACAACGGCATTTCTTTTAATGAAACAAAACAAGCCACGACCTCCTTAAAATTATTGAGAAAAAAATTTGGTACGTCCTCGTGCACCTTGGAGCGAGCGGTAAAGGTTAACAATAGTACTGCCGTTAGATGGCGCCATGGTATTTTTTGCTTTTCAATCGGTGATAGTGACACTTTAATAACTGGAAACAGGGGCTCGTAGTGCGCTTGGCAGATGGGGTGGATTAGTAAAAAAAAAATAAGCTTTCTGGATATATGTTCATAGGATTGGTTGGTAGGTGGGTGGGGGGGGGGGAGATTTACAACATTTTTAATTTTTTATTTTTATTTTGAAAAGCTTACGTTTAAGTTTATTCACCCAACACATATTACAAAATTACCACTCATTCCACAAGAGCTAATCGCTCCCATGTGGTTTGAGAGCAGCAGACAAATAAAAACAACTGAACTGACACTTTTGCACACAGACTCAAAGGTTAGGCGCCAGAAGAAGAACAACAAAACAACATTGAAATAAAATTTAAAAAAAAATGCATCGATAAATATATATATAATATATATACGCAACAAATATATGAAAAGGGAGATAAAAGCAGAATACAAAGAGGAGTGAAATATATAAATCAATCTCAAAGAAAACATGAGTAAAGAAAAAAACCAACAATTTATAGTCAATTTATAGTTAATATCGTCAACAATTGGTATTGACTAGCCCTTTTTTCTCGCCCGCTTCCTGGAATCACACTCTTAGTTTGTTTGCTTCCATGTATATCGAACCGCCATCCTGGGAAGGTTTGATAAGTACGAGATAAAAAAAAAAATATGCCGCCTTGGCCGAGTAGTTGCCAGGTGGTATCGAAGTGTTACTCTTATCTTGTGCGTAGGTTTATTTAATTTACGTAGAAATGAAGATAAAGTGGCTCGTTGTCTAACATTAATTTTGAGTTTGACGTACCACATCAAAAGTGATTAAAAGTGTAAAGGTTCCGGATGTGGACTTATTACGACCGGGGTTCCTTTTTGTAGATTACAGCTTATCACTTATCACTTTCAGAATATCCCCGAGTAAAGACAGAATTTCCTTTTTTTTTTTCCTGCTGCAAAAAATTTTCCCTTTTTTAATTCGACGTGCCACACGTCGAATTAATGCGTTGTGGCCAAAAAACGGGTGGGGGCGATTTACGTCAGCGACATTTCCTCAAAAGCTGGGCTCAAGAAATCTTAAAAAATTGGGCGCCAAGTTGGCTTGTAATCAACATTTTTTTAGTCGCCAACAGTCCCCAGCCCCCCCAAAAAAAAATATATATTTATATATATTAAAAGTTTCTGGGGCTAAAATATTTGTCAGGACATGAGAGATGAGGATTGTAGTTTTATATTTTATTACCAAAAATGACCACAAAGCAGGAGGATTTTTTTTAATAATAAAAAAGGGAAACTTTAATAAAGAATAAACCGGTGAAATATTAAAATGTAGCGTGCAGTCATTAAAATGGCAAGCAGTTCATTTGTGATGTAGTAGGCATGGGAATAGATGAATCTGCAGCTCCATTTCTTCTTTTTTTGTAAAAAGAAATTTATTGTTAAGTTTATTGTAAAAAATGTGAAAAACCAACACATAAAAAAAAACCAAGGAGGGATACCCGTACTGCCATTTGTCAGAATTACAATAACAACCTTATTAAACTGATTAAATAGTTCATTACCAAAAATCGTTCATTACCAACAACTGAAAACTACCACGTACGAGTACTTTTTGTTACTCGACTATAAACAAGGATAAAGGTTTTTGGATGTATTTATTGTAGTATCATAGTTGCATGAAAGATAACATGAAACCAGGAAATTATGAAACAAATTCAAACCAAATGGATATTATGTACTTAATTTCAAATAACTGTCAAACCGGATAGGGTTTCCAGGTCCACATCCACCACCTCTTAAAAAAAAATTGCATCCCTAGTAATTCAAAGTAATTATGGTCTAGCCAAAAAAGTGGTTAAATGCAAGCGAAAATTTATAAGACTGATCGTTACAAAATTCCCTTAGCTTACTTTGCTTGCATACTCTCCGCTCCAACAACTCTTTTTTTTACTAATTCTTGATAAAAGACAGGCAACTTAGGAACACGTGATTTAAAATTATCCCCATATACTCGTACACCTTTCTGCTCCATTCCCAGCACGGAAAATAGGCTTAAATTAAGTGGATAAGCTTCCATTCCAGATTCATGAATTTCCATGTATAAACTATGTAAATATCTACCAGGGGCAGCCCCTAAATTTCATTCAGGCACAACTGAAGCTAGCTTTACTCCAAGTTACTTGGATTTGTCAAAACGATTACGCTAGCAAAGCAAAACCAGATGTTGACAAATTGCTCTTAAAAAGTTAACTAAAAGGTACACCTATACTACTAGTAATATGCAAATAAATAGACATAAATCGCTGGAAATAATACTAAGGAAAATTGGAAATTAGCCAACAGCGAAAAACATACACTAGAAAAAATAACGTAGTACAGTAAGCCACCTTATGCCAGTGGAGGATGTGACCATAGCGACTAAGGCGCTATGCAAGTGATCTGGGGGCGAACTGGGTAGCCGGTTCGAATCCGGGTCATGCCACTCCGACGAAACGTAAGAGCATAAAGGTGGCTTACTGTACTACGTTATTTGTAGTGTATGTTTTTCGCTGTTGGCTTATTTCCAATTTTCCTTAGTAATATGCAAGATAGAGTTGGAATAACTGAGATACCCCAAAAGGTAGAGTAAATGTTGTATTGTTTTGTTACTAAACAGAGTAAAAAATGTAAGAGAAAATTGTACTTTTTTCTTTTAATTTTAGTGACCTAATCTCGATTGCTTTTTCCAGGTTGTCAGCGTATAGAGCACCCTACCGATATCCGCTAGTTTCATGAGCCAAAGAAAACACATTCAGCAGTTAATAATTAAAATATCACTTTTCAATACCGTAATTTTTATTCATTTTTAAGTCTTAAATTAATTATAATTTTAATACAAAGAATTTTGGAAAACTTTGTAAGATCACCAACTCCCAGCATATCACTGTACTGGATTTCTGATTTTCATATTTTCACTGCTAATCGTTGCTGACCTTTGTAACTGGGCTCCGCAAAAAGTAATGTTGCTAAGGATCGTCCAGTTGTTAGGCTGCTAACGTTTTACAGTAATCAGAATTCTTTAAATAACAAAAGGTAAACGAAATGGTAAATAAAAGTTTATGTACTTAAATTAGTTACTAAGTAAGTAAATAATAGCACCGTGAGTGAGAAGTTAAAACCTTCCCTGAAAATAACGATGCGGCTGCGATCTATTTTTGTGTTTCACGAGATGCTAAAAAGAATGTATTGTTGGCGAATTCCATACAAAAATAGGGGATGGAACATTCGCCACAGTGGCTACTTAAAATAACATTCAGTCGCCATTACCAATTTTGTACTCGCATTTCTTGAGCCCTGCACCACAGGTTCTAGAGTCTGGTGTGGCTAGCAATATTGATTCATGACTAAAAACAGCTGTAGCATTTTCCGTTTTACCATTTCCTGTGCGTGTCAGGTTTTTTTTTTACTCGTTTTCTCTTGTTTACACGCCCTTGACCTACACCTTGCAGTCAGCTGCTTGTCTCCCTGGACGCCCACAGAAAAACTTCTCGTGGAAATCAATTTCCCCGCGACTGACACTGCAACACAAAAATAGGTAGTTAATCAGACTGAAAAGATGCGAGACGAGCACATATAAATATTTGAAGCTGTAAAATATGAGGCGGAATTTAGTAATGCGTTTATTTTCATAGGTCGTATAGTGACATACAATTTTTTGTAAGTCTTGGTGACATGCTAGTGCTGACATGCGGTGAAGGGGGGGGGGGGGTCGGACGAAAGTTTAATTGGAAAAAAATTTTCTACCTAATATCTGCCTAAGGGCGCCCGCGCACTGAGCGGCCAGGTCGCGCGGCCAGTGGTCGTGGCGGCCAAAAAACCAGCGACTTGCCGCGCGGCCACGTCCGTTGTTCATTAATAATTCTCGATCACGTGGTGACAAATGAACACGGAGCAAGTATGGTCGCCCTGTGGCCGCCTACACGCCGCTCGGGAACCCAGTGGCCACGGCGATAGTCTGGCCGCTGCGGCCAAGTGCGCGTTGCTACATACACTACAAGCATTCTTGTTGGCCATAGCGACCTGGTCGCTATGTGCGCGGGGGGGCCTAAATAAAAACTCTGGAAAATGATATAAACGGAATATCGTATAAAGGATAAAAGTCTAACTGGCCAATAATACCTGCGGTTTCTGATGTTATACATATAGCCGCAACGAGCGCGGTAGGGACATTAGACGATTTTCCATTATACGAATTGCGTGTTAGACGATTTTCCATTACATGAATTTCGTGTTAGATGATTTTCCTTTATACCGTTATACTGTATACGTTCTTCCAATTATGCGATTTTCCAGTTAGTTGATTACGCCTCGCTCTGGGGAGGGGATTCATAAAGTACGGAGAAAATAGTATATTGTACACACTAGCGGGACAAAGAGTAAGGAGGGGGGGCTTGCGATTTAAATTAGTTTGATTTCAAACTTTGCAGGGCTCGCAATCCTCCTATATTTCCTGTTTTTTTTTTTTATAGGATCCCTATGAAGCCCCTATAAATCGCTAAATGCTCTGTATATCAGTGGCGTACCCAGGTGTGGGCAAAGGGGACGCTTCACCCTCCCGATTTTTTTTTTTTTTACTGACATCAGAAGACCCCTCTTTTTCGCGTCAAGAAGGGTAACGTTGGTATTAGGGATGGGTCGGTTTCATTTTTTTGATTTCGGTTCCGGTTTCGGTTTTCACGTCCAAAAAAACCTCGGTTTCGGTATCGGTTTTTGCCACCATCCACCCTAACCAGATTTTTTAAATTTATTTTCTTGCAACAGTTGTATTACTAGGCTCAACTTATTCCTGCTTTCACTTTCAGCAGCGTCATAGACCGTGGACCGGTATAGCTGTGGCACCATTTTCCTCTGCTGTTTTCGTTTTAATAGCTAGAGCTTTGCTGTCATTCATACGTAGAAAATGATAATTATTAAAAAATGTAAAACAACAAATCATTTTTTTTTTATTTTCGAACACCGTATGAAAAACCGACACAAAATCCGAATCGGTTTCGGTGTCGGTTTTCAGTAAAAACCGAAAATTCGGTTTCGGTTACCGACCCATCCCTAGTTGGTATTACAACATTATCAACAACCCAAATTGGTTCTCCGAGCATTGTTTCCTTTTATCGACGCCCCTGCTCCTCCAAAAGTGTGAAAAATTATTTGCATTGTTGAACAGAAGGAGTACAGAATTTGCTGCCATTAAGAAACTTTCTCAAATTAATCTTCATGAAAGCAATGAAAAATCACTAACCTTTAGATTAGTTAGCAGACTCCGTTACCGTCAAGCTTCACTGTTTTGATGAAATACTCAAATTTTAAAACCTCGTAATGAAATAATACGACGTAATATTCCTTTTGGTACTGATTTTTGCTACTGCTTAATGCTCGCCCTTTCCTTTGCTACCGTGCAAAGAATGAAAATTCTCGCGTTGATTAGTTTACATTAATCCGTAACATCGTCTGAGGTTCGGTGCAAGCGAAATATCCATATACAGGGTGGTCCACAAAAAACTGACGATCCAACTTTTCTGGTTAGCACCCCTCAGAACCAGGAAAGGACAGAAATCAAAGCTAATGAAACGGGAAACTTTCTGCCCTCTCCTGGTTCTGAGGGGTGCTAACAAGAACCTAGTTAGCACCACTCAGAACCAGGAGAGGACAGAAAGTTGGGCTTAAACAAAATGTTGGGTCGTCAGTTTTTTGTGGACCACCCTCGATAAATTCAAAGAGTTCGAACCAAGCTGAATGAACGTTGACGTTGTGGAGATTTAACAAAAAAGGTATTGTTGTTCTAGATTAGTCATTGAAAAAAAAAAAAAAAGAAGCCATATTGAATTCATCTGATGTGGCCGACGTCGGTTTGGCGGTGTTTTTCTCTCCCTGCTGCACCCAACAACAAACAGTTCAGTCAATATTGACTCACCTGTACGGGCAGGTGGTGAGTGCAGCTACATACAGTCGCCGCGCATAAGGTAGACACCGCGAAGGGATGCGGAGATATCGATGAAACGCCAGGATATCTACGGTTTTGGTTGGTTGATTTGTTGGGAGGATCATTCAGTTGGGAAGCTTGTTTGTCGTCATTTTGCTCGGGAGTTCTGCTTGGCTGAAAAACCAACTGCGTGTTGCCGATGAAAAGGAACTTAATAGGTCAACTACAACTCTGGCCACACCCACGCTGCTGGGGTCAGTTCAGCGATAAACGCAGGTTGTGGTCGGTTGGTGTGTGAAAACTTGTGTTGTGGTACCCGATTGTTGACATCCTTGTGGTGTGTTTGTGTGGTCCGTGTAGTAACGGTGCTACATTTTGAGTCGAAAGACCTACCGACGCATTTCGATATGCTTGTGCCTATTGCAACAGTGGAGAAGGGGGCTTGTGTAGGCAACAGCGGATGTTAGAAATTGTGCGATGGTTGCGATAGATAAAGGCTGTTGAAATCATTCGTGAAGTTCTCCGGAAGCTGGTTTTTAAACGGTCGGGGTACTTGATTTGAGTATATTCCGCATTGTTCTTGCTAATGAGGGTTCGTGGTGCTACAATTTGTAATAAGTTCTGACTGAACGAATAATAGTGCTACAATTTGTAACAAGTTTTGACGATAACAGTGCTTACACGAGGAAGCTAACGAATTTGCCTAAATGAATATGTGGACGTGAAGACTGCTGCAAAAAGTGGGGAAAAAATTAGAATTTCGTCTCTTTTATGTGAATTCTGAAATATTGTCGTGACAGATTGTTTGTACGTGAATGGTAAGAGTGATTTATGTAAGTGAATGTGCACCAATGAAGATGTAAGCAAGCTTTAAATTTAACGCGTATGTAAAAGAACGTTCTTAAAAGATATATACGTCGTTTTTAATGAATGAAATTGTTTGATACTGGTGTAGATAAATGAAAACTGAATTGCTCTGAGCGATCGTTGTTACATGTGTACGTAGAAAGTGAGTTGTTGCCAAGACCTAACTGGGACATCAGTGAATAAACGAAAAATGTGTTAGTGCAACGTGTTACAGGTGGTTTTGCTGTGCATTGTGTGTGTGGAAACTTACTTTGTTCGCCAAGCTTAATA
Source organism: Lithobius niger (assembly GCA_023313725.1). NCBI lineage: Eukaryota > Metazoa > Arthropoda > Chilopoda > Lithobiomorpha > Lithobiidae > Lithobius > Lithobius niger. Next base: position 19,902 of record JAHWFP010122818.1, on the reverse strand, counting down.
CAAAGTTGTGGTGCAGTACACATTAATTTTTTCGTTGTAGAAAAATTATTCCTGCAAATTCGAAAGTGCGAATCAAAAGTGAAATTGTTTAAGTGCATCTACGAAGGCAATTTTGCCCCTATAAAAATTTGTGGTGCAGTACACATTAATTTTACCGTTGTAGGAAAATCATTTCTGAAAGTTCGAAAGTGCTAGTCCAACGTAAAATTGTACAAGTGCGTACATCCAGCTGTAGCCTGGCACCTGTGACGATGGGACAATTCGTGGACATTTGTGGCATGACTATTAGTCGCGCTTCAGTACTCCGTAAGTGAAAGGGAATTCTATCCGTTGTTGTGGGCATCGCTGTTAGGGCTGTAGAAAGTTTTTTTTTTCTTTTCTAAACCCATCAGAGTGGCCTATCGTCATTGAGTTGTATAGGTCATTGCTTCAGCTTCTCCATATCAGAGGCGTGCGTGATTGTACGTTCTTGTGTTTGGGTGCACAATGAAGTAATGGAGATTTTAATAAGTAGTGCATCCTCATGTGTGGGGGATTGTGTGTTTGTTTCCTGGTGTACTTTAGTTTTTGTATCTTGTCGTGATGACTGTGTTGCCAACGTCTGCCGGAGTGTGTGGTAGCTTTTTTTTTCTTCGTCTGCAATCAAGTTTTCCAATTTGTGCTACTTGTTTTGGAATGCGTTTTCGACATTGATTTTCTTGTTTATCTCCGGTGATTAACTGGGATCAGAATGGGAAATGGAGGACTGGTTTCGCCTCTTTTCCGATAGTCTTCAGTTCATATTTGAAGCCCTGTGCCAAAGGTAGGTTCCACTGCAGGCGAGAGAGAGAGGTAGATGTGAAAAAAAAATGCAGAGCTATGGATTATTTCACTGTTAGAATGCGGTTGTTCGCATACTCGTGCAAGGGATATGCATCCGCTGAAAGAAATATTTCCAATTTTAAAGTATATTGTTACGATGCAGAGATACGTTAATGTCGACATTAAAATTGCCACAGGGAATTACCAAAATTCCTGGTGTTATTTTTAATATTGATGTTGATATTAAGGTATCTCGGCCTCGTAATGTTATTTTAAACTGGGACTATTTTTTTGGGCGGATGCATATCCCTATCGCAAGGTTGTGAATACTTGCATTTTTATTGTGGAATAAACCATAATCTGTGTTCCGATTGTACTTTAATAGTTTGTCGTTTGTGCATTTTCTCGGTATAATATTTGGGTTTCACAAAGACGCGTGAGAATACAAGAAATGCTAATCGGAGAAAGAATGAAAAGCCAACTCCTCCGATTTACCTTCGAACTCAGAACTGATAACGGAAGGATCTGGGTTCGAGTCCCATTCATGGCAGTTTAAATATTAGAGTAGAGATCAATGTTTGTCTTGAGATTGGGCTATACTGTATTTTTATAAACAAAACAAAAAAAGTAATAACTAACGTTGCTCAGTCAACACAATTACTTTTTCCACTTTTTTAATTCGACGTGTCACACGTAGATTAATGTGGTTGTGCCCAAAAAACGGGTGAAGGCAAATCTGTTCAGCGACATCTCAAAAACGAGACACATTTGGTCAATTCTGATCCGACGAAATTAAAGTAGCCTATGTAAGTGGGTGAGTTGCAGTGCGGAATCTCAAAAGGTATTATGCTTTACAGAATACACATAAGACGTTTGAACTATGCTAACCTCTAACGAGGTCTATCAGCGAAAAACTGTCGACCGATAGTACACGATCTGTGGATGACGTCAGTGTAGGTGTGCATTAATACGAAAAATTGCGGCGTGTAACTGCGCATTTCGACAAGGCAAGGCAGCTCTTCAATATTGTGGTCTGTTAGAGGCTATACGTAGGCATCGAGGTGGCTCCTCTCTTATCACGAAGAACAATACAACGTGAGTCGTCACTTACTTTTGGTGGTAATCTGGATGGTACACCGAAATTTTATGCTGGAATCTGGACGGTACATTGAGTGCAAGGCTCGCATAGACTTTGGCGTTAATTATTGTGCTAGCCTCGCTGCTTTTCGGGTGCGATATATTACAGTATGTTTCTTATTGAACGAGTGAGCAAAGCGAATGTGGTCCTGTTTTTACAGTGCCGGACTGGTCACGGAGGGAAGGGCGGGATATTCCTCCTGGCCCCTTGACTCTCCGATATTTTTAAATCCGCAGCAGTAAAGCTTAACTGGCTACATGAAATTGCAGTGTTATATTCAATGTGGCCCTCAGCGCAGTACGATTTCTCCTACTCCCCGCACCCCCCCCCCTCCAAATTAACTGCTGAGTTTTCTGAAAATATGGTGTTCGAAGATTTTTTTAATGTAAATGCCTGATGAACAATAAAAAGGGGACGGAAAACTGTAAAACAATGGAGTTTTCAGTTTGTTTGTTTTTTTTGTATGAAAACCAATATCAGCGTCGGATGAAAACCTATCTGGTCAGTGATTGGTCGCACACAAGATTCCGTATCGTGGTAGCAAAAGTTACGAGACAATTTTTTTTTTAATGTAATGTGCAATACAGTAGATATTGCTCAGTACACCACGCATTCAGATTTTTTAGTAATGTCCTGTTGGTATGTCTGCCGTTCCAACTGCATACGTCAATTGCACATTTTTTTTTCATTCTACAATACGACACGTCGAATTACTAATGCAGTGTTAGTGCATCCTTGTTTTTTTTTTTTTTTGCTCCTTGAAATTTCGTGAAGGTACATTCCTCCCGGTTTGGTTTTCCCGTATGGCTCAGTTTTGCAACATTGTATGGTATGTTCAGACGGCGTGTAAATGTTGCAAAGACATTCATTTTCATATTTTTCCCCTCGCAAGAAACTATATTTACTGTAACCTACTTAAATGTAGCAAAAAAAAATATTTCACGCAGGATGCTCGAAATGAGTGAGAAGGTATGTCCCTTTAACTTTAACCCCTTTCAGTTTCGGTCCTACTCCATGCCCGAGCCCAAACATTCTCTTTTTCAATGCTTGAATTCTCTTTTCGAATCCTTTTAAGATGACTGGTTTTATGCGGATTCTTTGGTCTGGTCGATTTCTGTTTGTTGCGTATACTTAGCGGCGTTCCCAAGAAAACGTCAATAAACGAGACGGGTAAAGTGGCACGTGGCATAGCAGAAAGAAAAGAGCACGTGCTCTTGAACGCAGGCAGGCAACAGGTGTTTACCCATAACACCACGGTTGTTAGGTATATCGGTATCCAAGGAAAAAGAACGGGTTCTTTAGCGACTAAAGTAAAATTCAGGGTTTGCAGGAGGGAAGAAAACAACCGGGTTTTTTTCGGTCCAACCTACCTGAAAAAAAATACCCACAATTTACCTATTTTACCTCGTTTTTTTTTTTAACCTATCTGTCTTAAAAATCATCCGGGCTGCGGCTCGATCCTAAATAAATTATTAACTGTAAATTATTAAGGTTTTTGTTAATAAACTTTAATAACAATGGCGATGGCATTATTACGTTAGTATCTTAACCGCAAGCCCATCAACCACTGTAGTATACTGTTCCTGTCCTGTAAAACACTCGTGAGCTAAAACAGAACCCTAAGTTAGGCTCGATAAAACTCTTCATGAAACCCAAAAATACCAGAAAATTCCCAATAAAACCAGAAAATACCAATAAACCCGGAAAAAAACCATTTGGGCTTGCTTTTTTTTTTTTTAGAAAAATCCAGAGTTTTCTTCAAAAACCCTGATTCAATTAGAGGAAATTGCAGGTTGGATGATTTAATGATATTTCAGTATTGTATGTTTGCCGATATTGGTATAGTCAGCTGTACTAAACAAAACCGTTTATCGTCTGAACGATAATTAAATATAGCGAGTAGCTTTCACCACAAACGAAACCTTCCTATAAGTTGAAAGGGCTGCCTCTAAATGAAATACGTATTTTCAAGACGAGCTGATAACTCGTCTATGACGGTATGTGCTTGGTAAATGGCGTGTCAACTCCCCCCTCACTGTGGGCAACGGCAGTGGGCAACATCTTTAACTACGTGTGGGAGGACGGCCGGAGTTATTTCTGGGGCGAACTCAAGATGGGCCGCGGACACTTGAGCAGCATCTTTATGTACCGGAAAAATTTGGCTTTAGTAGTGACTAGTCAGTATTTGTGCTCGAGTGGGGGGGGGGGGGGGATCATGGTTTTTTTTCGTAACAGGGTACTGACATGCTACGTGACAAGACAGGATTCTTGGGAACTGACTAATTTTTTTTAAATATTTAACCGTGTAATAAACCAACATTCTATCAAACCTGAACAATGCGGTTTTGCCTTTTTTGATGAATCTAGGACGTGATTTCCCGTTTCGTAGAATCTTATTTCACATTTTGCAGAATCCCGTTTTGCAGAATCAAAATATTGTTAATATAATGTAACATTGAAGAAGTTAAAAGAGGACTCCAAATTGGAAGGAACGAGTGGTTGGTTGCGGTTTCTGGACGGTGCTAAGTGTTTAGCCGCAGAGAGCGCAGTAGCGCGAGCGAGACGCGTAATTTTTTCTGTGAACCGTCTAGGAGGGAGTCAAGACAAGTGTATTGGACTGCAAGTTCTTCAACCGTCTGTCCTCCCCCCCCCCCCCCTCCGGTTCCTAAAATAATATTGACTCTTCCCTCGGCGGTAATAACACCGTCAATGCCGAACTCACTTCGATGTTCCTTGACGATGTGTACCCTGGGTACGGGTTGCCTAAATATTTGGTTGTATCACCCATGGAAGCATCCCTTTTAAGGCAGGTGAATTTTGGTCTGGAGCTAGCCGCATATTCCATTAACCCAGTTTGTGTTTTTAATAACGCTGATGCAGCAACCGACGCAATTCGTATTGATTAGGTAATAGGCGGAAATTGCCGACGCTGCTGCCTGCATCCATCCATCAGAGTGGAGGCTTCTGCACCAAGCCAATAATAAAACCTTTATTGGAAGAATAACAATAATGACTGGAAAACACGTCGCCTGAACTCTTCTTACCTGTTACTTTAGTTGGGAGAGGGGGGGGGGGGGGGCGCCGGAGGTCAGTAGAATAGGGAACGGATAATGTATGTAAGAGTATTTTTAAGGCGTGTTCGAATCTCCATTTTTTTTTTCATTATACCAAAAATTTATAGGGTGTAACTCTAAAAAGTCCCTATTGAAACGCGTTGTATTCGTTTCTATTAGTTCTGTGGGAGTTTTCAGAGGGTGCCACGTGTCCCTTCTGGTAATTTTGGCTCATTTTTCAGCCCAAATCTAAGATAAACTAAACTAAATAATAATTAAATACAAGCTAGCTTCGTTGAGTTTACTTTAATTTTAGGCTGAAAACTGAGTAGAAATTCCCACATAAAACACGTGGCGCCCTCTATAAACTTGGACGGAACTAATAGAAATTGATCTAGGACGTTTCAACAGGGATCTCGGTCACAAATTCTCCTCCCCAACCCTACAAATTCTTGATGTTACTCATGCATTTCAATCCTGAACAGGAACATTTGATTTAAACGAGGGATGGGAGGGGTGGGTGATGACCTGCGATACCCAGGGCCCGATCACTCAAGGGGTCCGCACCGGGGGGGGGGGGGGGGTTGTTTTTTAATGACTCGTCGACAGCTTGGTTATCAGCGCCAACCTCAGTCACAGTGCAGTGGTCCGGGTTGCCACGTCTGCACCACACATTAGAGATATTATTCAGAGATTATTATTGGGTACAGGTAATGCATATTTTCTGTTACGCAATAGAAACGAAAATCAGCCGGTTCCACCTGCCATTTTAGTGTTTTCCCCCTGATTTTTAGTAATGTGCTTGACTTGTGCGCATTGTGGATATTTTTATACTCCCAACAACAACTCCAATCCAACACAAATGAGCGGGAGCAGTGCAGTGCCTGCCTGTTACACTTCTAGGCAGGGAAGCCTTCAAACGTCAGCGGCCCGGATTAATGAAGGAACCAACTCGTTAAGCGTGAGTGTGGCCGACGAACATTATAAAGTAGTGTAATTTTTTCCATTTCGGTTGGGGGGAGGGGCTATTGTAGTTAGTTCCAGGCGCCAGTGTGTGATATGGGAGGGGGGTTTAGTACCCAAGGTCACACTTACATGGTCGAGCTAGAGATGCTGTAATACATTCATTCATTTTGTATGCTCACAGGGAAGAAACCTGCCCGGTACTCTACAGGACAGTGCTTTGCTGACGTGATTTCTGCCCGGTGCTATACTTAACGTGATTTCTGCCCAGTGCTCTACCTCGAATTTCGTCCCTTACCTCTAAAATATTCTGAGTTAGGAATTTCATCTTTGAACTCTCCTCTGTGATGCCCCAAAGATCCCTTGTTATTAAATTTGAACGAGATCAGAAGAAAATTGCGAACGTTATTGTGTCCCAAACACAAAAACACGCACAAAATCGAAATATAGTCGAGTATTAAGGTGTCGCTGATAAGTTGAAAGTTAATGACAGAATCCATGAATTAAGTGGGAGTACACACCTCGTTGCTTTTGTAAGGCTACCGAAGGGGAAAAGGTGGTGGTTTTCGTTGGATTTTTTCTGTCGGGCATCCTGTCCGGTGTACTCCAGATCGCCTGCAGTCTTTGCTGGTATGCTATTGGTGTTCTGAAGCTGCAGCGTCCAAGTCTGGAAACTGTTCTCGGATGCTACGACAGGTGTTGACTATGTGTGCTATATACCATCAAGTGCGACAGTGAGAACGAACGCACGGCAAAAGAAGGTGGAAGTATTGTAATTGTCTCATACGCCGTCATAATATTAACAGTGTAGACCGCCGCAGATTACTAGCCAATTATATGGAAATTCTTCCATAACCTGGTAACGTGGTTACCGGGACGGTCAAGGTGAAAATGCTACATTAAAGTGGGTAACTACTGTATGAAGCTGGGACACTATGGACAGGTTACCGGGACTCTTCAGGTTGGTTACCGGGACGCTATGGGACATTTTCCATATACCACTAGCCAGTACTTTTTCCTGGTTAAGTTACGCCTAAAAACCTCCGGCTGCTTGTCTTGTTAACGTCAGGATTGGGGACGAGAAAGAAAAGTTTCTATGCTGAGCTAATGGTCTACAATTGTTGCCCCCTGCTGAGCAATTACTAAAGTTCCATTTTTTTTTTGTTTGTTACCGTGCGCACATCATCATTGCTACACTTGATGGTGTAGAATGTAGTCGGACACACATGTTAATAATGTAACACCGCTCTTGACTACATGATGGTAACGTGAAAGGAAATGAGACTGAACACAAGCTGTTTGGTTAAAGCCTCAGACTGTAACCCTCCACTCGCTTCCTATAGCAGAGGAAAGCATACCAGACTCTATCAACAACTCTGCTCGACGCTTCTGGTCTAGGTTTATGGCAACTCGAGGCTGAGTCGTCGACATGTTCGTCGTTTTGGTACGATTCTCATCCAGCTAAGGTCCCGAAAAGCGTGCGCGGCTCTCTGATCACGAAGTGTGTTTGCCGCCTGCTTTTATAGCAGTGTGAGGCAAGCGCAGACATGATGGAGTGCCAAGCACCTGCCGTGTTGCATGCATCAACATGCTTTGGTGTTTTGCGTTGAAGCTAAGCGTGCTGACTAAAGAGGCACGGCTAGTGGCTTCTTGTCCTACTAGTTAGCATCGCGCTAGGCCACGGTCCACAGTATGTATAAGCAAAAACCTATCGTAGCATCCTGGTCCAGTGTCGATTTTCTTCATGGCAATAAATTATTTTTTTTTTAAGAAGGTGGCTCCCAGCATGACAAAATTACCCACGCTTTTGACAGGGTTCAGTCAAAATCTGGAAACCTGGAAATCTCGGGTAAAACAAGACATTTTTAGAAAATCGGGGAAAAGACGGGGAAATTTGAAAAAATGCCTTTGTGTCTGATTTGTAAGTTCCATCGAATTAGCAGATCGGAGACAAAATCCTAGGCTAGTAGCTAATATTTTAATTTGTGCTTTAATATACTCCAATAAACCAATCTTAGGCTGGTGCCAATATCTATGATGAAAATGCGTTTAGTCCCATCTGTACTAGTCTCTAAACAGCTTTTTTTCTGGGATGTTGGATTATCTTCATACAAATATTAATGGAAATATTGGCTACTGCGTGTTTCCCTAACTAAACATCTTGTAAACACCTGGAAATATCGGGGAAATTGAGAATTAAAAAATTGGCTGAACCCCCTGTTTGATTCATGTCGTCCATCAACGTTGTACTGAATGTTATATTTTTTAGGGATAGTCCGATATTGATATCGGTATAATCTGTATTATCGGTTTTTTTGCCATATGGTATCGGACCTCTGTAAGGCTACCGATACAGATATTCGTTACGCCAAGAAACAAAAGTCTTCCCTGCAGAACTCGACAGCTAGCGCGGCAAAAACAACCACCAAGTGAGAAAAGCAAAGCTATTTGTTCAATTGTAATAAAAATGTACCATTTCATTACATTTGTTCTGACGCTCTTAAGTTTTACAACGACCTACTTAAAATCTGACTGAGAAGATGAATGTACTGAAGCCATAAGTAGGAGTAAGAGAAAAAATACTGTTATTGCTGCACAGAACGTTTTGGCTAATCGTAGGAGTCTGGAACCCATGCAAAATCAGAAACTGAAGTTGCATTTGTGTGGAAATTAAACTTTAGTGGTGTATTTTTTTATTATCGGTATCGGATAAGATCGCATCGGATCGGTTTACCCTTCATTGGTATCGGTCGTATCTTTAAAAAGTCATATCGGCCTATCCCTAATATTTTTTATCCGCAAAGTGTTACCGCCGCCCCCCCCCCCCGGAAAAAAAAAATCCGTGCCTTAAGCCCAGGCATACGGGTCCAGCTTTTAAATTTCTTTGCATCTAAATTCCCAGCAACCACGAGGACGTCTTTCGCCAACCTACCAACCTTAACTTCGCACATGCGCGAAATCCCTTGCCAACCGTATAACAAGCTTTCGTGCAAATCTCCGGTCTTCTCTTGCGGCTTGTTTATATTACCGAACAGACTTGTAACGGGGGAAAAAAAAAAAAGCAAAGCTCGGAGCCATCCAACGACTAAATCCCGTTCTTTTCATGTTGACCGAAACAACGGAAGTCATTTTGCCGAAAACTATGGGAATTGCACAAATAAAAAGGATATATAAAATAAAGATTAAAGCTTTCACCTCTTTTCCCCCCGTTCGTTTGCCTACTTGAATAATTACGAGCGTTTTAAAGTTAATTAACATTCATAGCTTGGCGCAAAGATGCTGCGATTGTGGAAAATGTGGTGCAAATGTTGAAATGCGAAAAGAAAAAGGGATATTAAAAGAGGCCAATAAAACGGAGGATTGCAGCGTCACTCCAGCCGAGTGACAACGCAAAACGTAAGCAACAGCACTATGGTGATTACATCAGGGTTCGTACACAGCCTTGAATTCCTTGAAAAGTCTTAAATTTCAAAACCTAAAATTCAAGGCTGAAAAGCCTTGAAAATTGGGATTTTTTTTGTTAGTCTTGAAATGGCCTTCAATTTTTTTAGCATACCATTTTTGATGAAATACAGTCAATTTATGCTTAAATTCGTATATAAATAAAAATAGCTCGCCAGCCTAATGCGTATCTTCTGTTAAACGATACGACGTACCTTCGTTCGTATTCACGTACAAGTGCGATATTGAAAAGGCAAGTTGTGCCACGATGGGGGCAAAATAAATAACTTTTAAATGGATGTTTATTCAATTGTAGAGTATAGGCTAGCAAAAAGAATAAATTTATTTTAAGGTAATTTTTAACAATTTGGTGTGCAAAACGGCCTTGAAATTGGCTTCGAGTTGACCTTGAAAAGGCCTTGAAAATGGTTTCGTCTCTTGTGTACGAACCCTGATGCATACAGTCTGTAGAAGACCTTTCACCTTCTGAAGAAATGAGCACTTAGCATTTAAACGTTCGTTGATCTCATTAGGAAAATCACAGTGGTTCGCGATCAGGGAGCTAGCGTTCACATATTACGTAACACCCCATTTTACCAATTTGTAACCCCCCCCCCCCTCCCGTGTAGCGCCAGTGTTACACTTGGTATCTATCATCCCCCACCTGAAAATACGTAACATTTTCTTACCCCCCTCCAAGTGTACAGGGTTTGTTTTATGAATTCGTGTTGGTAAGATGTACTGTTTACCTAAGGGCGTAATGTCCCGTGATTTTGGCAAAAAAAAAATTGTTTTAAGACGTAAACAGAAGTTTGTAAAATAGGTTGGCTAAAAGAATTAAGCTCAAAAACAATGTTCGAAACAATTAGCGAAAAATAATTTTGCGAAAATTGGTGTGTTACGTAACATTCCGTCATACGCCCCCCCCCCCCCCTTCACAAATGGTAGCAAGTTTGCGCAACCGCCTCCCCTCCCCCCCAACTCCCCCCTCTCCAGTCGTTACGTAATTGTGAACCCTCCCTCAGCGGTTCACAGAGCGATTTTCAAAATTTGATCAACCAACGTTTTGGTGCTATTTGTTTATTTCTTCTGAAGAAAGTGACAAACAGTAACACTATGTACAATGTATGTAATCACCGAAACTTTAATCGGACTTTTAGTGTTCGTCCGAGTGTGGTTTTTGGCGTAGTATTTCCAATAATATGGTCTATAACTGGACAACTAAGTGTGTGTGTGTCAATTCATATCATGCAACATGGACTTTTTCCATGGTGATAACCACTTAATTTTTAATTCTCAAAAATGTTGCTCGAATTCTTGCCATTTCGTGTTAAATCTGTGGCGTCGGACAAAAGTCTTAACTGAAAAATCGTCTATTGGGATAATTATCTTACGGTACGTATATCTGCCTAAATAAAAAAAATCTGGAAAATTATCTAAACGGAACATCGTATAACGGAGATAATCGTATAAGAAATAAACGTCTAACTGGACAATAATATATATACCTGCGGTTTCTGATGTTATATGTGTAGCCGCAGCAAGCGAGGCAGGGACGTTAGACGATTTCCCGTTATACGAATTTCGTGTTAAATTATTTTTCATTATCCTATTAATACTGTATACGTTCTTGAAATTATGCGATTTTCCAGTTAGACGATTACCCCTCGCCCCTGAAATCTTTCTACTGTTTTACCTCTTCCCGAGTAAAGTGACTGAAGGGGCAAAGCCGCGCACCAGTCTTGCTTGTCTATAGGCAACCAGCTGCATTGGTAGTTAAGTCGAGTAAAGAAAACGACGACTATATATAACAGTCCATCCTCCGCCCCCTCCCCCCAACAGCCACCTCAGTTTCTTGAGTTGGGTTCCCAAATTAAGTATAATACGCCTTTCATACGATTTATTTTAGGTTGGAGATACTTTGAACTAAAAAAAATTGGTCTAAGACTCTAGGTTAACCCGCCTTGATTTGTGTTTTTTCTATTCCACCAGTTTCCTTTATAGGCAGATTTCGGTGAAAGGGATCCTACATAAGTAGCGACCCTTGGAGATTTATATTCCTATTTGAAGTTTACAGTATAGAGCGTTTTGCTGTTTAGGTAATTTCTGAGTGGGATGGAAAATATTTTGGGTAGCATGCCCCACCCCTCTCCCCGTAGTACTGACTGCTTGTCATCGCCTAGCCATCACTTTATTCCTAAGTTTTTCTTTTTAATGAACAAACCTTTGCCAGCACAAAGAAAATAATAAAATTTGTTTAAAGGTACATGCCTCCCTCCATGTTTGGCTTTCATGTATGACTCATTCAAACGTATGTATAGTTGCAAACGCTGTAACTGTTCTGTTGTTTTTTCCCCCTACGTACGAGACAGTTACATTTACTCAAACGTAGGCTATGTAAAAAGTTAGAAAAACTATTTATGCGCAGGATGCACGAAAATAAGGGAGGGCATAAGCACTCTTGGACGGGAAACGGTGACTTTGAGGGAAACATTGAGAATTACCGATGTGCCCCACAAATTGAACCAAATGATCTGTAAAACGTGTTTCAATATGTGATGTAACATAGACATTGTGGGAAGACTTGTTTCACATAAGAAGTGCTTAGGTGATTCTTGTGTCACCGAAGCCCGTTTCGCCGAAAATTAAGCCTTGCTTAAAATTCGGTGACCAGTTTTCATTTTTCCTGCGTTACAACGGTGGTTTCGAGTGTACGCGGGAGAAGCCAAGGGGAATTCCCGTTTTGCCGAATCGAAACATTATATATATTTTTTTTTAACTTTAGAGAAGTTAAAGAAGCATTTAAAAATGAAGAAGCATTGAAAAATTAGAATGTGGGATTTTACTTTGAAGAACGGAATTTATGGAGTTCGTATTAATGTGAAGAAGCCAAACTTCCAGAAAATTGTTTGTCGAAAATTTGCCTCTTTAGACACAGCAACGTGACGTTTGGAATAAAAAAAAAATGTAAATATGAACTCGATAAAGAAGCATTATCATTTGGACGAAATTTGTGATTAGTTGCAGTTTCAGATGTTTTATGTTCAGCTGCATCAAGTGTGACAGCACGAGAAAGGCAGGCAATTTGTAAAAAAAAAATAATAATAATAATAATAATAATTTGACGAAATTGCAATTACGTTTAAAGCGCGGGGGGGGGGGGGCGCGGCACGTTGTCACACTGAGTTTCATGGTGCCCTTGCTGAAAATTAAGATATTGATGACAATGTTTGTGTGCTACAGGTCCTCTTGTTTCAATTACATTGGTCTTCCCAAAAACAAGTTGTTGTGGCAATTCTTGAGCCAGTCGCCTGGGAACCCATGGAAACCTGCTAAAAAAAAAATTAATCAAAAACTTGAAAAGCGGGTATTTGCACCTGGTAGGGTTGACAAAGATTTCAGGGTTGCTGGTTTCTTGTCTGCCGATTCTGCATATTTACTTGCTCATATTTTTAATTAATTTTTTTTTTTTTTTTTGTATTTTGCAGGAAAGCACGAAAAAAAGAGAAAGACTCCCCTCAGTCAAACCAAGATGAGAATAAATTGTACCTTGAAGAAGCTGTCTTAGAACAGAAAATCTCCGCTGGTGATCTCAAACAAATTGTCGAGCTTCCCGAAGGTTTAGACTATAATGAATGGCTGGCCACTCACAGTGAGTATGAGTATGGGCATAGGATTCTTAGCAAAATAGATTACTTTATTCGTCACCAGATGACGAATGTATTGATTTTAGCTCTCAGTACGTATGGTCTTGCCCACAGAAGAGAAACTAAAGCTTAAAGACGAATGTCTTATTGGGTTTAAAAAATATGAAGTGTTAAAGGTACATGCATCCATGTTGGCTTTTCCGTATGACTCAGTTTTACGAGATTAGTTCACATGCATGTAAATGTTGTAACACATTCATTTTACACAAATCCTTCCAGTATGTCGTGCGACCCGTTGAAAACAGCGTTTGCATCATTTACACAGGTTAGAGTTAATGTCGCAAAATCATCTCGCACGAAAACAAAAACGATTTTGCGACATTAACTCTAACCTGTGTAAATGTTGCAAACGATGTTTTCAACGGGTCGCACGACATACCGGAAGGATTTGTGTCCCTTTAACGTTCGAGGAGAACAATTATTGCAAACTAAGTGAAAAGCCTGCGTGCTGCTGTTTGCCTCACTGTTAAGGTCTTGCCACATAGAATACACATTTTTGGGGTTTAAAGGTACATGCATCCATGTTGGCTTTCCTGTATGACTCAGGTTTTGCGACATTAGTTCAAACTTGTGTAAATGTTGCCAACACATTCATTTTCTTGTCTTTTTTTTCTTTCGTGCGAGATGATTTTGCGACATTAACTCTAACCTAAGTAAATGTTGCAAACGCTATTCTCAACGAGTCGCACGACGTACCGGAGGGATTTATGCCCCTTTAACACTTAGCACAAAACTTGCAAAAATAATGTAAAAACCTGTAACGGTTACAACATGTTACAGTGGTTTGTTGGCGACATTACTTGAAAAGTTACACAAAAACCATAATAAAACAGGAGATCATTCTTCTAAAGTCTCGGTGAAAATTACGTGAAAACAGTCTCTTCAGTTTCGGAACCGTTCACCTTCTTCGGAGTATTTAGAGCACCAAGAACGTAGAACCGCATGTCAAACCACTTGATTTTTTTTATTTCAAACCACTTAAAAATCGAGTGGTTTGAAATGTGATCTTACGTTCGTGGTGTTTAAACATTTTGAAGAAGGTGGACGGTTTCTACGCTTTAAGAGACTCGTTTTCATGTAGTTTTCCCCAGAAATTTAGAAGCACGATCTCACAGTTCTGTTTTAGTATTTGTGTAGTGGCAAAAATAAATTTAAATTTTAACATTCTTTTCACGTTACTCGCAAATTACGATGTTTGATGGGCGGTTGCCGATCTTTCGATTGATGGGTGAACAAATAAATTATGTAAGACCATGCGTATGGGATGTACTTGATGAGGTAAGGAAGAATGGGCCTGACCAAATAGTGACGAGCCAGTTTAAGTGGCCCTAAATAGTAAATAGGGTAGAGTTCAAACAATTTGGAAAATCGTTGAGAGGTGATCTTTTTGTAAATAAAAAATGGCTGACATTGCTGGAGTGGTGGCTAAAAGGGCCAAGAAGGGCTACGAAAAGGGAGCAAAGAGGGGCAGAAAAGGGTTTAAAATACCCCAAAAAAAGGTCCATTGAAAAAAAAAGTAAGTTGCTCCTTTGCCCCTGTCCTCTCGGGGGCCTGTGCACACACACAAAAAAATTCATCACTTTGGGGGTCACGTTTGAGGTACCTCAAAGTCCTTCACGTTTAACATTGTACGTCATTGGGCGGATCGACGAAAAATGCAAATGTTATGATTTGACTGGATTTTAAATTTAAAATACTGACCTACCAACCATTCTCACGCTTTTTGACGCAAGGTGAAGAGTATATTATTAACTTTAAAACAAGACTTAAAATAAAATTTAAAAAAAATGCTTGGTGGAATCTTTCAACAGATTTTGTTTTGAGGAGTTTTTTTTTTTAATAAGGTCCAGTTTTATTTCCCCTAGCAATGGCAAACTGCATTAATTTTGATGCTCAACATCCTCCCCGTTTTTTTAAAATATTTTTAAAACATTTAGTTTGTATGCCTTGTGTTGGTTTCGGTCAATGCCGTGGTCGTCTACATTGTTAAAGTGTACCGAAGAAAAATTTGGACATGTTTGGTATTTTTAGGTACGGTTTAACTGAACCGAAATCAACCCAAGAAGGGAACAGTAGTAAACTTTCCTGTCAGGTTTCAGTTACACAATGTTGTAGTGTTTAGTCCGCATGAAACCTTACTGCTTTATTGAACCATCCGACATGTAAATAGATTTTACCTTTGGCATAGACCAAATAAACACTGCTTGTTTTAAAAGTTTAGTATTTAATGCTTCGTGCTGCCAATTTTCAGTACACTTACAGATCAAACTACAGCGTAGCTTTAAAAAAAATTTCAACTCTCAATAAAGAAAAGAATTTTTGTAGGCCATATGTAAGCTGTTGCAACGATTCGTGATGTTAAAGCACACATTTCAACAATTGTGTCTCAAGTCAAGCTGCTCTCAATAACCATTTCATCAGTTGGGATGCCTTTTTTTTGCAGTGATCTTGATTAGATATCAGCTTTAATATTACCCCATAAAGCAAAACTAACACATTTGAAGGGGATAGACTAAAACTGACTAAAACGTGTTAAACTGATGTCATTTTGCGAACTACTATGTTTACTTTGAATAAAATTTCAAAATGAAACATCTAAAAACCCGTGAAAAAGTAAAGGACGACGGCATGAAATAGTCAAAGCCGTGGACAGATGCTTTGATCGGCTGTAAAACCCTGTTCGCCCACGTGCCGTTTCTTAGTGCATCTAGCGTAGCTAACGCAGGAGTCCGAACCACCAATCTCGACGGCCCAGGACCTGCGGAAAGTAGCTCTGCAATGCCCGGAGACCTCATGGAAAGGACAACAAATTTGTAACTGGTACACTTCAGTCCATCGAGTTAAGAGCAAACATGTAACTCACTATAATACCAGATTCGCTTTTGATGCTGGTGCACAATGTGGTGCTTAAAAAGCTTACATTAAAATGTTTGTTGTTTACTTCTAATGTCTTGAGTTCAAAAGCTTGTCAAATATTTGCAATACTGTAGATTTTTTTTTTTTTTTAATATATGGTATCTTTCATTGTGTTTAGGATATGAAGTAACGTATTTTTGGTACTGGGACAAATTTAATCCAGTTAACTTGGCAGTAATGCGAAAGAAACGTTTAAATGCAGTAGCTAAGTTTCACATGGACTAAATACTACAATAATATTCCGGTATCTACAGCCTTACAGGAAAAGCGTATGTTTTGTTGGCTTCCTGTTTTGACCCCATTACCTTAAATATCAATCACGTTTTTTGTTTTGTTTACTCATTAAATCCGATAAAAGAAGTAGCATGGTGGTTAGTACGCATGCTTAATTGCTACTACCATTCATTAAGTTTCAAATGACTCCTGCACCTGTATTAGTATTCTCACTAAATTGAACCTGAAGGCATTTTTTTTGTTAAAAACTATTGTTCTGCCTCTGGGCCAGAGACGTCTCGAAAGCGGCACTCGAATTGCTTACGTCCCAGCTCGGCGAGACATTATTGAAGATCTAATTGGGAGAATGTGTACTAAAACATGAGCCACGCAACAATATTTGCACAACAGAAGCCAGAAAGCCGACACCTTGCCGGCTTCGTAACACAGGTTTGGGAATAAAATGAAGCATTACGATTAAAGTTCTTGGATTTATGTAGACGAAAATGCGTACATGTTTTGTTTTCGTTCCCTTAAAGGTGGCGGGGAAATAATGAAAATTCACATTTGTGTCGTGTAATATTTGCTCCGGTCATGTAGAAACCCTGTTAAAGTTTGTTAAATTAGGCACAGCCGTTCACAGTGCACAGGTTTCGGCAGTCGTATTTAATCAGATCTTTCGGCAGAACGTCCGCTGTGTTATTAAAGTTGGAATTGCGGCCCCCGTAGCGCTATATAAACGTCCTGCAAATGGGAAAAAAGTGTCATTGACGTTCTTTGGCTAACTTGTTCTTTCTCAATCGATGGGTCTTTTCTGTTTCCCCCAAATGCCAGATTTCTTCTTGCTTGGAATTGGTCCAAACGGCTTTGGCAAGCACGCCCTTGCCCTTCGCACGTTAAGATGCCGGAGCCAGAAAGAACCAGCAGCGTCCAGGCATATTAAACTATATCTGGCCCATATTTTTAATGTCTCTCGGGCTTCTTATGGCTTAATGGCCTGGACTTTTTTTTTTTTATTGCGAATCTAATGTAATGAGGAACAGGATTCGTATCGGAGTCCAGGAAAAAAGCCGGAAAATAAAAATAAGTCCAGAACTTAAATGTCTCGAATACTTCAATAAGGAATTTTTTTAAGTGTAAAAAAATAAAATTCCGTAAACCAGTCGTGGTAACTTTCTCCAAAAGCTTTTGGTTTTTAGGTGGCTTCGACTTCAAAAAGTCTTATCGTACACCCCAAAATGTGTAAATTTTTTCCTATTGTTTTTTTTCTTTGATGACTACTGCTATTTTTGCCTTGGTAACATAAGGAATAAAAATTAATATGCAAACATTACTAATTATTAATTTTGGTGCACCCTGCAAATTACCATGATTACAGGAAATGCTGTAATTTTAATCACACTCCCTCCAACCCGGGAAAACTTACTTTAAACTACATTTGAAACTAGGGGAATTCTCAAGATTTTTCACAAATAACCTGTAAATCTCTGAGGGGAAAAAAAAAAGCGGCCTAACTATAAATTATAAATAAGCATAAGAACATCAATATATTGTGTCGCACATTACGTTTAAACTGGACACCATACATACAAGTACAACTGGATGGATGTGAGAAAAACAAAATACCTGTCTAAAACTATGGTAAATAGCCTGGATGTTGCCGCAACTAGTCTGGAAAAACTGGAAAACTCGTGAGAGATTTTTCAGTATTTTGGTGGCTTTTAAGTCCACATAAACTTTTGTAAAAGTTCTGGATTTTTAAAGTTCTGCACGAACCCTGATTTTAGTAAGCATGTTTGGATTTACTTGGCGTGACAAGACTCGCTCTAAAATATGCTTATAAGCCTATTAGGCCTAAAGTTAGCTATTATTATAAGCTTATACTTGAAAAGCTTAATTGATCAATAGGCTTGTCTGGAAAGTCTCTGCCAGACTTGAAGCTTCCATCTAAGCGCAAAGCCAGACTTTCTGATCAGGATTGTCAGCAAGGCTCAACTAGCAACCGTGAGATGTAGTCTGTGGAATATTTCTGCCCTGCCATGTTCCAAAGTTTACCGGTTCGAAATCCTCCCATATTGACTTTTTCACTTTTAAAATGTGTAGTTAGGAACGAAATAAAATTTTAGTACGTAATAGGCCTACCTTCAATGAAAGAACTTCAACCGACCTACCATATTTCCGTCTTTTTTTTTACCGATTTTCCTAAAAAATCTAAAAAAAAAAATGCCTTTCGTTCCTAAAATATGACTACAGTTTCTTTGTAAACTACCAACTTAAAGCGTTCATCCACTCCGTGCTTATATTAAGTAGCTAAAATTGAATCTGTGGCGATATTAGTTCGGACTTTTGAAAGATAGTAATTAAATATACTTTGAAAGAACTAGAATCAGGGAAGACGCAACTGTTGAGAAAAGTTTCTAAAAAAAATAAAAGCTTTGTAATACAATTTCACAATTTGCCGGTCCCAATTCGCCAAGTTAATCCCACCGACTAAGATTTCAAACATTAAATGAAATAACTGAAAATTGCACAGTAAGCAATTTTCGTATATTTCATTTAACCTTAGAACTATTACTCAGAGGAATTAACTTGGCAAAAGTGCTTGGTATTTGATATGACTTCAAATGGCCGAAAACCATGGCGGGAATCTTACAAGTTTTGTTTTGGGGTAGATTTTTAACTTACTGGTTGGTTTCTAACCATCATTAATTTCTTATGCCTGCCCATGCATTCTAGTAACATGCTTAACCCTTTCAGTGCTAAACCCAAGAAAATCTCGGGCCAAACACAAGCACAGGTTCAAGTATTAAAAACAGAGTCCTTACTACGCGCGAGATGGGCAACAATGCAGGAATGACAACAATACTAGGTTCCCTTAACAAGCCGACTCTAGAGACGGCCGTGGCCAAGTTGGTAGAGGCGTGTGCCTCACGTTTAAGAGCTCCTTCAGGTTGCTAGTTCGAGCCCCGTCCAGGTTACCCCTACTTTTTTGGAGATATAAAAAAAAACTCAGCTCTCAAAGGGTTAAACTCTCAACTCACAGGTGGCAAATTATGTATCATTCGATATTTGTGCGTCCCATTTGCTATGAAAAGACCAATACTTTATACTTGTTCTGTTTTTGGTTTATTTAAGTTGTGACTCAATAATTGGTGTTTTTTTATGTACTTACGTAGTTATTGCTGTTGCAAAGTTTGCAAGTTCAATAGCGGAGGGAAAAATCTTTACAAAGTTACCTTTAACTTATAAAAAGTGTAAACTTGAAAAAAAATTTTTGTAAAGACGAATTTCTGCAGTTCCAGTTTTTTTGGACTACCCTGTATTTGACAAGTTTTAAGTTTTCACTAATTGTTCAGTTATTTCATTTAATGTTTGAAATCTTAGTCGGTGGGATTAACTTGGCGAAAGAGCTTGGCATTTGATATTACAACTTCAGAAGGTATTCACAAAAAAAAACTTAATTAATTTATTCGTTTTTCTTTTTTCCTTTTTCAGCATTAGCATTTTTTGAACACATCAACCTTATATACGGAACAATATCAGAGTTTTGTACGATGTCCGGTTGCCCAGACATGACTGGGCCTAATTCCCGGTAAGTTTCTTGGTAAGGTATCCTACTTCGTTTTGTGGAGAGAAAAGGTTTGTAAGAAGTGTCAATTTGGTACAGTAC
>JAHWFP010122817.1:9191-20137 GCA_023313725.1 Lithobius niger | reverse complement strand
TCAGCCCAGCCTTAATAATTTTGTCATGTTGAGGTTAAATCCCAACGCGCCCGAAATTCAAATTGTGGAAAATGTAAGGGAAAGGTGCAGGAATAAAAAAAAAACTAAAAGTTAAGGATGAGTATCCACATTTACAAAGATAAAGATGCATCAATACCGTTTTCATGATACTCTCTTCAACTAAGTAGCTAACAGCTATACCTTGGCCGCCTTTGCCTGGTGGAACGATATCACTACTTTCAAAGGCCGACCCTTTTTAGCCAAACATCCAAACAGCAAACAACGTGGGGCCCGCTCCATTATGTTGACAGCGAAAATGACGACGGCCCTAGTTACATCCATGATGTGAATCGATCCAAATAGTTATGCATGACGATATTAATCATTGAAGATTCGTATCAATAAATATGAGCTAGTGGTGATGGTTGTGAATGTGTATATACGCCCACACGCTCGAAAACCCCACAAATAATAATATTATTATTATCAGGGTGGATCAAAAAAATGTTTTTTAAAATTTCAAATCGTAATATTGTGGAAAAGTTGGTCTTCGACCTCCTAATCACTATCCCTACAGGAAAAATGTTTAAAATAATTTTTTGAGGTGCCCACCTGGGCCTAAAGTTTAACATTATAAGTCAGTGAGAAAAATCGCTAATTCTGCAAAAGTGATTTTTGACTAGTTTAAAATATTGCGTTTTACATTATCTCATTTTGTTCTCTCAGAAACCACCAAAATTGAAGTCACAATCAAAAAACGACCAAAAAACGATGCAAATTATCGGCCATCAAAATAGGGAAAAAAGGCATTCTTGTCGATTTTATGCCTTGAATTAAAACGAAGTTTAAGGACAAAATAAATTTTTTTTAAATTTAATTCTGGCTTCTTTTAATGGTCTCTGTGAGTACCAAATTAGATAATGTGAAAAGCTGTATTTTAAAATAGTAAAAAAATATTTTTTTCAGAATTAGCGATTCTTTTCATTGACTTATAATGTAAACTTTAGGCCCAGGTGAGCAGCTAAAAAATTATTTTAGAAACTAGAGGAAGCCCGTGCCATGCACGGGGCCGGTCACATTTCCCGGGATACATTTCCCGCGACATTTTCCCGTGACATTTTTCCGGCACAGGAGCCAGGCATGAGTGGTTGATCAATCTGACAACACTCATGCCTGCCTCCTGTTTGCATGCAGGTAGAATGGGAGAGCGCATTTGCAATGCGGGCGCGAGGAGGGGAGAAGTGATTGTTCGGCCCGACGACTTGTCATATTGACCCTTTATTGAGTTGATCGACCACTCATGCCTGCCCTCCTGTTTCCATGCAGGTGGAGTGGGAGAGTGCATTTTCAATGCGGGCGCGAGGAGGGGAGAAGTGGTTTTCCTTTTAGTTTTCCTTTTAGCCGGCCTCCGATATTATTATATAGATTTTTCCTTTAGGGATAGTGATTAGGAGTGCGAAGACCAACTTTAACACATTATTACGATTTGAAATTTTAAAAATAGCATTTTTTTGAACCACCCTAATAATTATGCATCTCTTCAAAATTCTGAGAAAATCTGAAAACCTAAGAAACCTTCGGATGGTTTCCATGAAACCCCCAAAAAACAATCATGCTGTGTCAACCTCCTTCTGGGTCGACTCCTTTGGAAAGGTGGTATGGTAGAGTACCATAAATGTTTAAGAATCGACAGCTCGGACGTCTCGTATATTTGCATGTTGATAACACAAAACGAGGACCATTCTAGGTCACTGCACTCCCACATTTATTTGGGATATAATTATCAGCAACGAGCATACATTTCATCCAACCCAGTGACCAGCAACCTGTACTTGGAACGAAGACTTTTACGAAGGCCGCAATGGGTCTGATTTATTTAGAGGCAGTTTACATTCAGTCCGATAATTGGTCAATGGATGCCATGATTTGGCGAATGCAATAGTTATGTCTTCTTTCGATTCGAGTGACGATTGTGATGATTGGACTGTTGTTGCTTTATCAGCAAATTTGCCTTTTCCTGCAAACATTCCAGTTCAGGGACATCAGGCGAATGCAAATGTTATGTTACCTGTTCCAGCTGTTCCTCCCGTTAATATATTGCGTCGTATTTCTCCAATGAATTTTCATAATAATGATCAAATTTCGTTATGCAGTAGTTCGTTATGCACGCAGATTACAGGGTATGCCTCCGGTATAGGGTCGATTTGCACCTGTATTATTCAAGACGAGGAACTGTCAACCTCGAATTATGTATTTGTGTTAGTGTTCTAATTCGGTTTGGATTTACAGTTTAATTGTAGATGCATTCTGCCGACAATGCCTGTAACAAACGCATACATATTATTTACTGCGCTGCCTTGTGGTATACAACGTTTCTCCCATTTTTAGTGTTCTGTATGCAGCCGTACCGGCTGAGAAGACTATTGCATCGACTTTGTCCGTCCGTCCGTCGTTTTTTTCAACTTAGCAACGGTACCAGATATTGACGACCATTGTTTACAACGTTAGATTCAGTGTGAGAAGTTAGTTAAATACCATGGCAAATTAAAACATCGTTACTTCCTCATAGCTAATAAACTTCTTCGATGTAACTAAATTAAATATTAACATTTGATCGTCGAATTAAAATCCTAATTAAAATCCTCAATAAAAACAAATGGATTTTAGCTTCGTTTAAAATAGTCTCGTCGCATTGTTCATGAATGAATAGGCTTACCGGTGAACCAAATTCTCCATTAGGCCTATCTTCTACTTACGAAATTAAAACTGCATTTTTAAAATTAGGCCTAAAAATGAAAATTAGGCTTAAAATCCTGTTACCATGGCAACGTCAAGTTATTACGAGTCGCTGTTGGCTTCGTCAACAGCGTTCTCTCGTCACTTCCCTACTACCACTTATCTATATAGGCTATGTTGAGCGTTACGTTGTAACACTGTACCAACGTTACGTTGTAACTGTGTGCCTGAAGGCGCTCCGTGTTGCAAAAATGAATAGGCTTACTATACAACCCATATCGCCGTTAGCTGCTACTTACGAAATTAAAACTGCTGGTTAAAATTAGGCCTAAAAGCTGACAATTACGCCTAAAATGTAAAATAGGCCTAAAAGCTAACACATTTTTACCGGCAATTGTGATGGCTACTGCTTTTAGATTAGTACAGTACAGACAGCTGTTGTAGTGCATGATAGAGGTGTGCGCCTCAACATTGGAAGTGGAGGAACTGCCAGAAGACTGGTGCGACTAGCAGTCGCTGTAGCCGCTTTTGTTTTGTTTTATGGAGAGTTGTGAGGGTTTCGCCACACTCTGGACACTATGCTAGGGGTACCACCTGTACAAACATGGGGGGGGGGGGATATAGGTATATTGTGTATTGTTTTAGTGTTACGATTGTGATGAGTTTGCATGATATGTAAAAACCCTATACACACCCATGAGGGGAATTGTGGGTAGCTATAATCTTTGTTTCGCAGATTTCAAATGGTTTTCACACGGGTTTTCAGTAGTTTCGTTATTAATACTGCAGGCTATGGCCTGGATTGGAATTAGGATAAGATAATATTGTTATCAACTTTGGAGTTGATATATTAGCAACTATGGAAGCTAATCTTTCTTAGATTTCGTTTCACACGCGTGTTTTAAATTACGCCGTAGCAATGACAAACATTTTACATGTCAACCTCCGTTAAATGAACCAAGGTCTTTGGATTGGATCTCCAATGCACTGTAGACCACTATACTACTTTAGCACTGTCAACATCGCTGTCAACTTATAGAATTACGTCAGACGACAACAAACTGATTCCAGGGGAACGCATGAAAATAAGTTCTCACATTATTTCATGACTGACGTGTACTGTACACACAGACGGAAAAAGCGAAAGGAGTGAATGGCGACAAAAGATGCGTATCATTTTGCAAAACGTGCCTAAAAAACAGTCGTCAAATTCAACAACTCAAAAAGCGATGAAAGCCTATGGAAAGTTTAAGCATATATTGAACATTGTATCAAAGTCTTTCTTTGGATCACAAGTTTTTTGGTTGTGACACGTCTCTGAGCGCCCTTCTATTCGTTTCGAGGCAATCATTTGAAAGGAGCAAAAATCGGATCAGATTTTCAGGACCTATGACGTACGTAAAATGGCTAGTTTCGACCCCTGAATGATATTCCATTCAAACACTCCGTCGTGCTGGGAAGCATCGCCTACTTTCAGGGGTCCAAAGTAGCTATTTTACGTGCGTCTTAGGTCCTGCAAATGTAGTCCGATTTTCTATCTGTTATTTTATTATTATTATTTTTTTTTTGCAATGGTAATGTCTCTTTGTTCCCTACATATCCCTAATTTACACTCATGGTGTGTGATGCATATTTCAGAAGTTCGCAGTTGAATAATCTTGATAACATTTGGCAATAGGTCATCCATTTCTTGTCCTATCAATGGCCCCCTCTTGGCCTCCATCACGTCACCCAGGTTTCATAACATATCGTTCAGTAGTACTTTAGCTATCAAGCTGGGTCACAACTTAACTGATCACCCCGTTTAAGAATTTGGTGAAGAGTTTGGTAAAGGCGTTGATGCATGATCTGACTTTTGTTTTCCTACTATGACTGAACGAAAGGTTTCTGGAAACCAAAAAACTAAGAAAAACACACGCCTGCTCTCTATAAGAACCACTTATTTAAGTTTTAGCGGGCTTATAAAGTTATAAGGAACTGTTTCGTGGGGGAGGGGGGACGGGAAGCAAGTTTGCTGTGCATTGGCGTTCGTTTCCATCAGGTTGTAAAGTCCCCTTTACGGAATGGTGGGAATTCCTAGTGTCGAATTAGCATAGAGGCCTGGTGCACAGGAGTCCCAGTGAAAAGTCCCAGGTTCACTTCCGGGAGTCACAATGGCACGTCAAGCTTTTCATCATCGTTGCTACTTCCGTGTCATTTCTTAGTTGACTCAAGCAGAAGCTCTGACGCCATCAATCCTTTAAATGTATTCTTTCGTGCCCAACCAGCCTGATCGCAAATTTTGTGAAATCCGTATCGAACATCCGTGTTTTTGTCATCCATTATTCCGGTAGGTGACGCCGGACAAGGAAAATTCTGGGCCAGAAACCGACAGCTTTTTCCCCTATCGTTCATCAGTCCTATCATCGTCGTATTTGCGCGTCAAGTTACGCTGACCGCGATTACGTTGCCATTTTCTCTTCCTCTCTCTCTCTCCTTTGACACTTTATTTCCAACTGAGTGGCTGTTGTTTCCATCGATTTTCTTGAAGGATGGAACAGGAAAGCGTTGGTACGATTGCATTAATGGCAGTTACGCCCAGCTGGTGTCAAACTTACGAACGTTGTCAGGATTGCGTTTAAAAAAAAGAAAGGGGACAACTCGGCAAAATTATACGTTTTCTTCCTCCTCAACCTTCTCCTCTATACGCCCAACCTCCCTCGACAAGATCTTCGTGGTTCTTACACTGGGGCCTCTTTAGGGTGCCAAGGCACTGCATATTATCATGCCCCGAATATGCGATAATTTGTGTGCGTCAATATAGCTGAATAAATACGGATGCAAACCTATTTACGCTGCCTTTCGGACTTACATGTCCGACTGCATGCACGAGGAATTGAACCCACGACCTTTGAAACTAGTCAGTATGGCTCAGCAGAATAACTTACGCCTTTAGTTTCAAAGGTCGTGCGTTCAATTCCCCGCTTAGGCAGTGTGACATATAAGTCCAAAAGGCAACGTATATAGGTTTGCATCTGTATTTATTTAATCCCTCTTCAGCCATTTGGCTTTCCATCGTGTTTAATTAATCTAACTGAAAACATGAAACAAATTAACAATCTTACATTATAAACCAAAGTCTCATAGCAGAAATGAAGAAACCGCAACGACGACCCCCGGAAGGGGAACAATGAAATCGTGGGAGTGTGTCAATTCTTTGGCTTGATGTTCAAACTGGGACGTTGTTGCCCTGAAAAGAAGTTGAAATTGGCTCATTGTTGCCTCGACTAACAATTTGCTCTTCGCGGTCATCGCAAAGCCATGTTTTAAATAACGTCATGTATGAAGGATAGTTAGTTTTCGCACGCTACTGGGAGTGGGGAGGGGGGGAATGCCCGTTCGTGGGGCAGTGCTTATGTTACACCTACTATTTGACGGAAAGAGGGATGTTACACAAAGAAATATTTACTATTGCAGTGAACGATCACGCAGCACCGAGCAAATACAGGGAAACAACCACGGGTCAAACAAATCCCCGGGCGAAGCCGGGTACAATGCTAGTTTAAAATAAGATAAAACCACTGGGGTGCAACACATTAAATGAGAAACAGTTGCAACTTGACCTTGAACATTTCAGGCTGTAATGTTAACATGCCAAACTAAAAAATGTACCATCACCTACCTAAAATAAAATCTTCGTTCTCATGTATTTGGCGTGTGACACCAAAAATATCGCGATAAAAAAATTAATTGGTTGTATCCTCCACTTCAATATGAAAATGCTTCTGATAAAATAATGCATACAAAAAGAAAAAAAAAGTGATGTTTTATCAAAAACTTAAACTCGTGGGTCGCCAAGTTGAGAATGATGTGGCCTCTGAAAGCAGTGATATCAATAAACCTAAAATTCGCCAAGGTAAAATCCCACCGACTTCAGTCGGTTTGGAAAAACACCGTAATCATTGCTAGAAGCAGCGGTTAAGTTTTTCATTTAATCTTTGAACTAAAAAGTGGGATTAAATTGACAGATGTTTTGGTTGCTGATAACACTCTTTTGAAAGGCCTATTCGTTCTATAGGTGAACCTTTTTTTTTTACCAGTTTTTCATTTTTTGTTTTAAACGCAATGTGCTTCTCAATCGTTTGTTGTTAAATTTAGTAAATCAACGTCGAAAGCAACGTACTAATGTTACGTTAATTTGTTAAAGTGCAGTTAACGCTTTCCACGACAAGGATGTACAAGAAAGGCCCTCGATGATGCCCTCGGTACAAGAAAGGCCCTCGATAACGCCCTCGGTACAAGAATGGGCCTCGATAACGCCCTCGGCAACGAGACAGTTTCTTCGCCGCCACTCACTTCCTTCAAAACGCGGCTTACGGCTGTAAATTTTCGTCCCTTTCTTCGCCGCACGAAAAACTTTCCTCTGAGACCATGAGACCTTCGTCTCCTTTCAGCTTGGACCAGCAGTTTACGGTTCATCCAAACCCATGCTTTTTCGTGCGCCTGACATGCGTTTAAATTCTGAATTTTTTATTTTTAGGTGGTGACAATTCCCACTTTGGGGATGCTTTTGTGTTTAGTACTGTGAGGCCGTGCACCATCGAGATACCTAGTGTCTACCCAATTGGCAGAAAGCCTCAATAATTTGCTCAGAGCAAAACACCAACATCCGCCGAAAATTGGACACAATCACCATCACTCCATGTAAATAAATGTAAAATCAAGATAGCACGAAGCTGGAGTTTGTATGTGCACAGAAATCTGGGTTCAGAGGATGTCTCACCACGTGTAACTATCCACATGAGCGACGCGACGTTAGGCTTCGCCAGTCGCTTCGCCCCTCGCACGCGTGGTTAGGCTTTCCTGTCGGGCACAAACAGAATCCAGACTATGTGCACAGAGCAACATTAACATATATATATATTAATAAACAAAAACGGAACGTTAAATGTTTAGAGTAAGGATCTAAAAGTCAAAACCTAGAAGGAACACGGACAAACTTTGACAGTCAGAGTCTAGGTGTAAAAATTTTGTCAGTAAGAGGCTGGAAAACATTAGACCCTTACTGCCCGGTAGTTAGATTAGTTCTAGTCTCTTCGGACTGAACGTGTGTATGAACGGTTGTAGCAGGTTTTCTTTGTTCTTAGAATATTGTTATGGAACTTTAATAGCACAATTTTTTTGTAAAGTTTGGAATTTTGTCTTTTGATGCTTTAGAATTTTTTATTATATTTCGTAGATTTATTTATAGGATTACCATAATGCTCTCTGCTATGAATATGCTGGCATGTTAGTAAATTGAAAAATTTATAATAATTTCCAACGTAAAGCAAAGCAGGAAACGTATAACCATACTACCACTTGATCATCACTTGGGTCATTGTAGGAGGATTTCCAGTTTTTCGTCAAAATGTATTTATTGCTAACCACCGTGTAGTAAGGGTCTAATGCTTTCCAGCCTCTTAATGACAAAATTTTACACCTAGACTCTGACTGTCAAAGTTTGTCCGTGTTCCTTCTAGGTTTTGACTTTTAGATCCTTACTCTAAACATTTAACGTTCCGTTTTTGTTTATTAATTCGTGTTACTTTTAGAATTGCAGCAGTGCAGTTGACGGTCAAAGCTGATAGTTTAAGACAAGAGACCCTAGGCTGACCCTTACTAATCTGGCTATCGCCAATGGTAACAATAGAAACAAATCCTTTAATCTTCAGTCTATGTCTTGCAGCTGGCGTTTGCTAATTGGTATTGTTGCATAATAACAATGTTTAAAACAATTGTAAAACAATCAATCTGGTGGTTTAGAGCTCCGTAACCCCTGAACCACTGGACCAATTAGAAAAGGCCTTATGAAAAGGGCACATCTACAGAGCAATACCTGTTAAATGAGCTAAGAACCAGCTTTATAGGACAAATGGTTTGACTTGTAGAGAGGACAGACGAAAGTATCCCCAGAACAACAACAACAACAAGAAGCTGAACAAGAAGTTGTCTATTTGTCCCCTGTCTGCATCTCTGGTTTGACTGGACCGAATTTCACAATTTTTGGACTGCAGACAGGCCTTTACTAGTCAAGGCTAGATTCCAAATTTGGTTTAAAGATGTTTACTTTTGACGGAGTTATAAGCTCTCGAAGTTGAGAGTTTAACACAGAGGTCCTAGGTCGACCCTTACTAACACTGGCTACCGCCAGTGTTAATATACTATTTTGCTTAATGAGCTAACTTTTCATGATTAAACAAAGCAAGCTTCAATAATGCCGGCTAATCAGCTGGATGGCGAGCGAGCTCATCCGTGGCACGGTAGCAAAGAAAAAGGGTGAGCGGCCGACAATGAGAACGGATATGCGCTCTAACAATTAGAAACAAACACTATTACTTCAATAATGCTGACTATTACAGCCGAGGTGAATCAGCTAGACCGGCGTGTCCTACGCCGGGGAACAACTAGTATCATTAAAATTATACCATCACGTTACCTCTTTTTAACATGATTTTTTTAATAAAAATATTTTTTTAGCATTATTTTTGTCATTACACAAAATATAATTTTTTTAAATCTTAGGATATTAACGGCAAGTTAATTAAATGACGGTTAATTATTAATGGTGGTATTTCGTTTAGTATAAGTGGGATTACAAATGCAAGGCATCTTTTCCCATGCGAGTTCCTCCAACAGGGCATTCTTAGTTATGCACGGTTATTCCTTAAAGGTCTTAAAATATTAGTTGGTTAGGTTCCATCACAACAGTTGTTGGCCAAAGCCTGTAGGACTGAAGGTGTATCAACGCATGATAACGTTTAGTTGGCAGACACACAGGACCACTTAAGTTAGCATTAAACTGAGGCAAGAATTACCTTTCTGCCATTTTGCTCCAGGTTTAATGGTAAATTTGATGGTGATGCGCTCGCCCTCCAATTAGTACGGATTAAAAGGAAGGTGACAAAATTCATGGCTTTAAACACAAATATGCTAATGAGTAATTGGGCTGGTAAGTCAAAGGGGGGAAAAGGTTCTAAACTAGTAGGACGAAAATGGTCTACGTCAGGATTGATTGAGGTTGATGGTTGGAATGCCAGAATAGGCTTCATTAGTTACTACCCCTAAGTTGGTCGTTACGGGTAGGCAACAATTGGCTCGAGCACATAAGATTCATCAAGTGTTCATAATAGAGCAGTAACACAACGTAGTATTATTGTACATAACTCTATGCTGGAGCCAGCAACAGGGTTAGCCGCAAGGGTCACTGGAGGGGGAAAAGATGGGCCGTCTTACTGAAACCAATGCTGTTAGAGCGGATTTCTTTAGGTCTATAACGCGCGATTTTTGTCGATTTGTTGGCAGTTGCTGACATTTTTAAGCAAGTGGAATCTTTATTTTCCAAATTGCAAACTAGCAGCATAAGGGATTGGAGAAAACAACGTTTTTTTAAGCCTATTAAAATCCGCTCTCAAAGCACTGCCTTGACTAGAAATGCTTTTGTTTAACCCACCATTTTAATCTAGTGCCCCTTGCAGTTATCTCTCTTGTATAGCCAATATGACGTCACATGACGCTGCTCTGTTACAAGAATAGGAACGTTAAACACATCAAGTTTAAACAATCTGTTGTAGTCCAGATATTATTAAAAGCCAATGATTAGAATCTATGGTTCTTGCAGGGAAAGGAAGGACGGAGTAGTTGAAGCCGAGTGTCGCCAGGAGACGGCGCTGCAGGCAGAAGGAGTACCAGATCCGCACCGGCACCAATGACCAAAGGAGGGGAGTTTCTCTTGCGAGCTACAACCAACATGTCGATGCGAAGCCCAGAACAATCAGCTGCATGCGACGAACTCTGTCGATACAACGGTTCTTAAAACTTAGAAGTCTATTTTCAGAAAATAAATTCCTGCAAGGATCTTTCGCTTGTAAGGAGATTGCTTTAGCAGATTTATTTTAAAATTTCAGTAAACGAATTGTAATTAGCTGGAGGTTGAGGTAAAAAAGTAGCATGCGTAGCGTAATAAGAACAACAATATTAATATTTTTAATATTAGTCATAGCAGTAATATTTTACCCAAAAAAGTCCTTCTATACACATATTAAGTATAAGCTTAAACTTCCGTATATTACGCACCTGGACATAAAATACATTGGTGTTAACATCGGTCACATTTTTATAAATTTCATAATAGGCCTTTTCACAGTTAAACGACAAGAGTTTAAAAATAAAGTTATTAATTATTGTATGAT
>JAHWFP010122816.1:174712-246333 GCA_023313725.1 Lithobius niger | reverse complement strand
CTTTCAAAGGACATAGCCCGATTCTTCTCACCATATTCGAGCATCCTTCACGAAGTAGCTTTTGCAACATTTACTTAGGTTAGAGTAAATGTAGCATAGCCTTTTCTTACGAGGGAAAAAATAAGAAAAACGACTTGCCACATGCAAAATTGTTATTTTGCCATGGCCCAATCTTTTTTGCAGTTAGCAAATGCTGTTGATTCTGTTGTTAAACTGCAAAAGCAAATTATTGGAGTGCTTATGTTCAAGAAAAGAGGTGACCATCCCTTTCCCATCTTTCAGCTGCCAAATATTTTGCCTGTCCGACATTTGTACGTTTACAGAACTTTAATTTATTTTCGTGAAAACGGTGTTCACTTCTCAACTCGCCAGGTTACTGATTGCCATACAAGGTATGAATCCTGTTTGCACGCTGTGTACACCTAAAGTTGATGAAGAAAGATTTCACAAGTGAAGTTATTATCTGGGTAGTAAGTAAGCTTTATAATTCCTTGCCCACTAAAATTAAAAAAAAACGTGATGCCATCGTTTAAGATACATTCGTTTATGTGTTACTTGTTCAAAACCTAACTTACTTTATCAAATATGTTCAATATTGTGACAAATACGTTCACAATTTTTCGAAATTTTTAATTATCTTGCATTTTATCAAAAAACTGATGCTTTCACCGTTTCTTTTGGCAAAGTATGACTTTGTGCTGTTCTTGTTTTCTGTGGATTATTTACGTGTTTTCCTCTTATCTTAACAATTTTTCATTTTTTTTTGTAGTTATGTAAATTTTTTTAATGATTTCTCGCAAGTAACCCTGTTTTTTTTTTAATGTTGGACGTTTTTCTCAGTGTATTTTTTTTTAGTTTGTCTTGCATTTAAGTGTGCCTCTGACCCACACGCGGACAACTGCTCTTGTGGCGTGTGGGCATGTCACTTCCATGTCTGACTTGTATACGGTATTGCTTTGAATAAACTCAACTCGTTTGAATTAATTTTATAAAAGTGAGCCACACAGGGAAGCCAACCTGGAGGCATATACCTTTAACCATATTGTTCATGAACTTGTAATTGAAAGAGCGAAAAAAAGAGAAAGAAAACAAAAACAATAAAAACATGATTTTCATAATCAGGACGAAACATTACTCCGATCCAAACTCGTTTTTCAATAATCTCTCCCTTATATTATCTATGTCGGTCACGATCAAGACCATACTAGGGTAGGCCGATAACCCTTTGATTACCTTCGAAACAAACACATCACCGCCCGACGATGACCAAACCGATATTACTCATCACAGCATTTAAAACGTGAAGCAACATTTTTACCCAAGTAGGTAAGCCCAAATTCCATTCTAGACACACACACACACGCTCACTATCAACCTTCGCTTGCATTCTTGACCTTAGAAAAACCCCTCCTCCAAAGAGCCAGAGGCACCGCCATCACCTTTCCATCTCCCTCCCCCCCTCCCTAACTGCATCCCGGCCCACCCCTAACCAGCCGGTAAAACCCCTTAAGGGCAAATCCTCTGCCGACCTTCCCCCCTACAATCAGAGCAATGGGCTAGGTCCAGGCAGGTGTCATGGTGGGCCAGCCGGCTTTCTCCATCTAGTGCAACGAAGTTCAACAAAAGCAGACGCCGCTAGAACCGGCATTGTCCGCTGAAAGGCAGGTGCCCGCGAAAGCAGCACACGACGACCGGCGAGCAACACAAAATCTACGGCTCGCTCAATCCATGCTGTGCCAGCTGCTTTCGCGCTGGTGTGTACTGCGGAGGTGACGCCAACAAACAGCAGACGACAACGAATCAACACTTCCGGACAGTAACATGCAGCAAGCTGTTGGAAACCTACTAGCTTCCAACGTTGCAGCCGAGCATTTTACAACTAACAGGTATGTTATTGTTGAAATAGGTATTATTCCGTGTTTTTTTTTTTTTTACCAGTGTATACATGTTTTGCAACAAGCAACAGGCCCTTTAACTCTCTGGAAAAACAGCTCATCCGATTCATTGTTATAGGCCTCACCATTGCTCTGAACTAAACAATAACAACAATGGTATTTGCACATTGCTTTTGCAAATGAAATAATACTGCATGCTGCAAAAATAAAATTGCAGTTTCTCTCCCCAGTTGTGATTTGTTCGGATTCCGATTTGGAATACGTCACTTCTCTCCGTTTTAGCTCATATCCACCACCCCCCCTCTCTCGAGTCACTATCACGATAAGATAGGGTGGCTGCAACATCACTTCCTTGCATCTTCGTTGGGGACCATCCTGCGGGTCTAGAATAAAAGCCTAAATGAGCTGTAGAGCACCAGTCCAAAAAAAGAGTATTTTTTTCTTATGGTCTTAGTGTGTTTCCTAATAAAGCAACAACCGGCAGCTTCATTTTGGACTTAATTTAGATTTTTGTGTATTAATTGTACCACATTTACCATGCTATTTTGGATTTACGCAGGCAGAAATTCGGTAGTTGGGCACAGTACCCATCGGAGATACTATATCTGGTACCCATCAATCTTCTGGGTGTGCAGATCTGGCGATATAAGCTACATCTATAAGCCATAAGGTCTATAAAGTGCACGTTAAAAAAAAAACACCGTAAGAATGTACAAGAAACTAAAAGAAGGCTACCATTTTGTGAGTCGGAGTAGCCTAATAAGTTTGCAGAAAAAAAATATATCCATACCGTACAATATGAGAGTTGAATGCAAATTTTAAAAACCAATTTGCATTTCGACTACGCAAAGCCGCTGTAGTAATGTCATAATAATTTTAGAAAGAAGAACTAGAGGAACAGTTAAAGGTACATTCCTCCCGGTTGGCTTTCCTATCTGGCTCAGTTTTGCAACGTAACTTCAGACGCGTGTAAATTTTGCAAAGGCGTTCATTTTCCCATTTTCCCCCTCGTGAATCGTGGTTAACGGTTTTGCTATGCATTCACTCTAAACTATGTAAATGTTGCAAAGGCTATTTCGCGCAGGATGTTCGAATGTAGTGAGAAGGTGTGGTCTTTTAAATGTAGAATATTCACACTGAGAAGTAAATGCCAACTCAGTATGCCCAATACTAGAGAAAAAAAGTGTTTGCCTTAGTGGTTTAAAAATTGCGAGGGTATCTCCGTCTTTAGAATGTGCGGTGTTTCCATTTTAGTAAAGGTAAGACCTAATGCAAAGGCCTGATTTTTGCATAAAGTCTTTGTGTTAAAGGTACATGACTCAGTTTTGTGACATTAGTTCAAACGTATATGTAAATGTTGCCAAAGTAGTCAATTTTCTGGTTTTTCTTTTGTGAAAGATGATCTTTCGTGCACTTTTGTGCAAACTTTGGTGCAGATTTTTGGGAAAACGTATGCACAAAATATGCACAAAAGTTTGCACAGAAATGTACACGAAGTACATATGCGCAAAGGTTTGTGCAAAAATATGCATAAAAGTATGCACAAACGTAAGCACAAAAGTACACACAAAAGTCTGCAGAAAAGACTTCACAAAAGTTCGTTGGCGAAACAGCAATAAACAAAACAGGAATCCCTGATTTGGATTAAAAAACATCTGCCCTTTCCAGGGATAGGCGAAACAGTATGTAATTCCGACACTGATCGCTTTGACAGCAACGCCAAATTATTACCTGTTAGATGTAATGCTGCTGCCCACACTATCATTATAAAAATTAATAATGGAACCCAATTCTACAATTAGGAGCTAGTCAGAAAGCCGTTGCCCGAATTCTTGTTCAGGTGCAGCAAACCGCATGCCTCTATCTCATGTAGTCCCAAAGTTACCGAAGATTCAGTTCAAAACCGATTTACCACTTCATCATCGCAAGCAAACTGTATAATCACTGATCGAATCAGTGCTATCAGTGCTTGAACGTTCCCAAATACGTTAAAATACCGATAACATAGGCCAATATTGGCACCAGTATCAATACTCAATAATCCTACTCCCCTCTTCGATTTTTCAGTGAAAAGGACCTGCTCCTCCTCTTATTTTGCCTCATCCCACGGTAAAACAGCGCTTGCAACATTTTAAACCATCCGATAATGGAAGCTACCGACAGGTGGGCAATGGTGCACTCGTAAGAAGCTCTTCTGCAATTCGATAATGGAAGTTACCGTCAGGTACGCCATACATGCAAAATCTACCATATCCTGGTATCTAGGATGCCCGAGAAAATCACTGTCATCAGACAATATCCAAAAAATCACGGAATTTGATTTACACTTTCACCTAAAAACACGCTTTTCATCAGACAATTTTACTTTCTGACCAGACAATTTTACATTCTGGATACCGGACACTTGGTAGATTTTGCATATATGAGGTACGCGATGGTGCATTCGCGAGAAGCTCTTCTGCAATCAGATAATGGAAATTACCGAAGAATGCGCGATGGTGCACTCGCGAAAAGCTCTTCTGCGATTCGATAATGGAAATTACTGAAGGGTGCACGATAGTGCACTCGGCGAGAAGTTCTTTTGCGATCCAATAATGGAAATTACCGAAGGGTGCACGATGGTGCACTCGCGAGAAGCTCTTCTGCGATCCGATAATGGAAATTACTGAAGGGTGCGCTATGGTGCACTCGTGAGCTATTCCGCAATCCGATAATGAAAGTTTCCAAAGGGTAGGCCTATGCGATGGTGCACTTGCGAGTAACTCTTCTGCAATCCGATAATGGAAGTTTCCAAAAGGTATGCGTTGGTGCACTCGTGAGGAGCTCTTCTGCAATCCGATAATGGAAGTTTCCAAAAGGTATGCGATGGTGCACTCGCGAGTAGTTCTTATGCAATCTGATAATAGAACTTAGCAACGGGTGCGCGATGGGCACTTGCAAGTAGCGCTTCTGCAATCCGATAATGGAAGTTACCGACGGGTACGTGTTGGAGCTCTAGGTAGTAGTTCTTCAGCAATCCGTTAATAGAAGTTACCAATGGGTGCACGATGGTTCACTCGCGAATAGTTCTTCTGTAATCTGATCAGTGGAAGTTACCTATGGGTGCGCGATGGTGCACTCGCGAGTAGCGTTTCTGCAATCCGATAATGGAAGTTACGACGTGCTGCGCGATGGTACTCTCGCAAAGTAGCTCTTCTGTAATCCGGTAATGGAAGTTACCGATGGGTGCTCATGGTGCCTCGCGGGTAGTCCTTCTTCAATCCGATAATGGAAGTTACTAACGGGTGGGCGACGGGTGTATGCTGTCTTTAGACAGGTTAACTCCTTAGACTGGTCCTTAGATGTGATACAAACTAGTCGTACTAACTTAAACATGTTAATGATCTTAATTTGTTTAATAAGGATTAATTAGTTCAAGTGGCTGATGGATGAACACTTGCAATGCTGTTCAACATCATGAGTAAATGTGTTCAGTTAAATTGCATGAGTCATTTTTCCTTGTGACAGTCTTTTTTTTTCGATTATATACTATTTATTTCATTTTTACTGTAGTTTTTTTTTACGATTCCTTCAAAAGTTAATATTTTTCGATTCATAATAAAAGTAAGAAAGAACCCACCTTCTACCACAAGGCAGAACAACGATGAACAATTTTCTGTTAAAATTTTGGGTCATTAACGATCACCTTTTTCAAAAAACTATTACAAAATGAGAGTCCACATCACAACACACGTAAGTTACACACAAAATGCACATACGCGAATTTCAAATGTGAAACGTACGTGTGTTGTGATGTGAGCTCTCTTTTTGTCGAAACATTTTTCTGAAGAAAGTGATTGTTAATCACCAACAATTTAAATGGAATAACCGTTCAACGTTGGTCTGCCGTGTGGTTAAGTTGTATTTTCCCATTTTATTATGACGATGAAATACCACTGTAAACGCCGGTTGCCGATTTTTGTGATTCTCCGTCTCTGGAATAATTTCGGGGTTTGAACAAATTTGGAGGAAATTTCTTCCTGTTGTTTTCTTCACTTTTGGGGAAGAACTCGGCCAAAAATTCTTACATTCTGGAATTATATTTATCTCTGGATTCCTCAAATTCTAAACCTTGTTTTCCATGTTTTCAAATATTTTAACGTAATACCGTGCGATCCTCGACCACACGCGAGCTCTTATGATTTGTTAGTTTGTCAGCTTCCCTGACTTTCATCAGAAATCGCTCCAAAATCAACTTGCACCGTTCTCCGTCTCTACTCGTCGTCATATGACTGGAAAAACGTGATAATTGGTGGCTTTATTTTGAGCGCTGCCTACTAAATTGGCGACTACAGTAAAAACCGTAAAACCTTAACCAGACCGGCGACTCGCGGCTGCATGGCATCGCAGAATGGTTTACCAAAGACGTCAAAATCGGTCAATAAACGCCGCACTCACTACTTGAGTGTACCAATGTTGACCTTGTAGACATGTAGTAACGTATCGCTTCGTACATTTTCGTCTGTCTGGTTAGGGCTTAATATAGTAGTTCACGATTTTAGAGCAGTCGACATATTATGCAATAATATGTCGACTGCTCTAAACTCGTGAGCTACTATATAAGCCCTAACCGGACGACGAAAATGTGCGAAGCGACGCGTTACTACGTGCCTACTGCAATTGTTACGTTGGTGTTGTATTTAAAGGCTGATTTTGACGTCTTTGATACACCATCCTGCATCGCCGTGCATCCGCTTAGTCAGTCTGCTTAGGGCTTAAACCAGCAGCTCACACTACGCTATACACGTTCGCACGACGTGGACGTAACCTTGTAGTGACGCTTTTCATTCACCGTTTGCATAAGGCCATCTGGGAGAATAGCAGCAGTTTTTAGCTTTTGGCTCCAAGCCAGTTGATTTTACATTGCCAAAATATTATTTAACGAAAGAAATACAACGAAGCTTTAACTTCCTGGCACGCGCGAGAACTGGTGCAGAGTCGGGAGGCAAGACGCACAATTTCTGTTACAGTCGATCTTGGCTCGAAAAACAAAATGCCTGACCCTCGTTTTAAGTTTGTTTACACGCTAGTGCTTGCGAATGAACACATGCGGACTATTCGCAACTCAAGGAATATTTTTTACGCCTATTTAATACGGGCAAAGCTAAAAACAAAGGGTAATTTTAAGAGTGTGTTTTCCATAAAAGTAAAAACGGACACTATAGTTCGACAAATGGCCGCATGGGGTCAGGACTCGAAACGACGTGAAACAAAGGGCTATAGAATTGTGTTGGCAACTCCTCCATCCCCACACTCCTGCCCCCTCCCGGATTCGCATACGTGTCCCCCCACACACGCTTGCCCGCCTCCCCCTCCCCGAAAACGTCGCCCCGTGACATTCTCCCTGTGGTGCAGCCCCGGAAAAGTCGCTGGCGTGTGTTTGACTGAAGGCTAAAAAAAACCCTATCACTGAGAAATGCAGCATTCAGTAAGCAAGTAATCCCATGTTTAAGTTAATCCTTTGAAACAATTCACTTCGGTAGCGTGCATTGCCCGCCACACACACTTGCCCTGGCACCGTCTCCCCACCCCCCGAAAACGCCGCCCCGTGACATTTCCCCTTTAGTGCAGCCCCGGAAAAGTCGCATGCGTATGACTGAAGGCTAAAAAAAACCCTGAGAAATCCAGCATTCACTAAGCAAGTAACCCTATGTTTAAGTTACTACTTTGAAACAATTCACCTCTGTACCGTGCATTGCGACAGTTTTGCAAGCAACGTTTTTTGCCGCCCATTTACAAACAATTTAAATCCTTTCTGGAAGTGAACATTTAGGAAATAAATGCGCATTTCCATCGTATCAGGCTGCCAATTAATTAAGAACTCAAAATTAAGAACCAATCGTCGTTTGGTTTAAAGTTGTCTGGTTTAGTAGACACGGGTTGTTTTTTTGTTTTTTTTAGCTCAAACGCCGACAATGGCACAGTCCACGCGACTAAAACTTTGTTGGCCGCTTTGGTACCACAACAATACCAAAAAAAACGAACCCAAAAACGGTGCGGCAGGTTTAGTAAGTGGCGCCATCTCTTCGAAGACTTTGGAAAAATTGTTATAACCCGAACTTGTAGTCCAAGGCCGTCAATAGACGGCAACATGGCAGGTTTGGTAAGTGGCGCCATCTGTTCGAAGACGTTGGAAAAGTGTCCCAACCCGAATTTGAAGGCGAATCTCGTCAAAAGATGGCACTACAGGGTGGGGTACTTGATTGTACGACGGAATGGCGTGGCCGGTGACTTGGCCGCCTGCTCCGTATTATATATGTAGATGTAGCACTTGATTTTAACAAGCGAAGGGATGCGTAAAGAAATTACTTTTTACACAATGAGCAAGCCACGTGCCTCTTTCATTATTGAGTGTAAAGTTGGAGTGTCCATGTGCACCAGGGAACAAGCGGTCAAGGATAACGATATCACTGTCACTAAATCTGGCGCCAATCTAGCGGTTCAAAATCTATATTTCAAAACGGTCAATAGCTGTAAAAAAATCGCCCGTGATGTCGTTGGCTTAACTTTACTGCTTGCTCCCAGGTGCACGTGGACGCTCCAACTTTTGCACTCAATAATTAAGTAGGCACGTGACTTGCTTTTTTTTTCATAAAAAGGCATTTACTTAGGTGTTCCTTTCCTTGTTGAAAGTAAGTGGTAGACAGAACTAGATAGCGGTAAATGGCTATAGATGGCTGCAGCCTGTCATTTAGTGGCAATCCCCCTTTAAGTTGCAAAAATATTTTCCGAACTAGATACATGTAACAATAAAACAAATATTTAAGCCAAAAATAGCACGAAAAATTGCTTTAAATTTATTCCACATAGGGAATAGAATAGAAATTATAGCGCTTAAAGTTAATAACTACTAGCATCACGGTGAGTACTGCCTAATTCATATTCATGAATGTTTACTAAATTCAAATTAAAAAAAAAAATGCTAATTCTGTTCGGTCGTCAAAACCTTGTGCAACCACTGCAACCGTTTCCGACGTATTTGCATTGGATGAAGGAGAAAACCCACATTCAATTTCACTTTTCCACTGTTTACTTATCTATTAATGAATGCATGGAAGGAAAAGGCAGGAAAGCGTGCAAACTTTTATTTCCTGCCGCGCTGATCAGGAACTGGTACTAGTGAGCGCTGCAGGAAAGTTACTCGAGCATTACGGTACCAGGAAAAGCCGACCGAAATATTTAAGTGCGGCAGGCAACAGCGTCTAGCTCGCAGCAGCTGCTCTACTTTTAAATTAAAGCCATTTTCTGTTGTTTAAATTTGTCGTAATTAAAAAAAAAAATTAATAATGTGTTGCGTAGTGCATGAAATTGTTTTTAGCATTTTCAAGACGAAACGTTTAAAAAAAAATAACAATAATAATGGGCAATTAAAAGGTAAATTTAGCTTTTATTCTTCAGTTCTTGCTTCCGTTTTATTCTCCTAAACACAAAAAGCAAAAGAAATGTAAAACAACAACAACAAAAAAAACATTTGCAACGGTAAGATTGGTAGGCAAGCTTTTTGATCTATAATTTTTTTATAGAATGCCCACGCCTGCCCAGAACCCAAGCAACGCGCCAGCACTGTGTACCAGCATCAATCGTGATGGCATGAAAAGCGAACCTGGCAGCCTTCGAATAGGGCATGTGAACTGAGTAGTTTATGGTAGTAATCGGACAGTTGCATAGCCTGTACCCAGTACCCCTAAAGCGCTGTAAAAAAGTGGGTGTGTGCATGGCGTCTGCGTTTGTGGCTATGGGTTTATCTGGTTCTCGTTTACTGCAAGCTTATTGGCTTTAATTATTACAAATTTAAAATACTTTATTCCATAATCTGAAAAGAATAAAACAAAGCCGTAGCCTACATTACTCACTCTTTGTTTAAGCGTCAACATTTTTTAGAATTAAACCTAATTTTATCTACACTGCACTAAAAACTGACATAATACGACATTAATGGAGTAGTGTTTCTTCCTCTTTTATGGAGTAGTGTTTTTATTTTTTATTTTATTTTTGCGGTTGCAATGGTTCCAATTTTATGTACGTGTTTAGGGTGAACGCATCAGTAAGGTTTCACGTGCACTAACCACTACAGCAACGTTGTGGTTTCTGAAAATATTCGTGTTCTTACTGTTTAGAATTCGGCTGTTATACCTTAAAAACATCAAACGTTTTCTGATATAATAATAGGCAACTAATAAAAGGCAATTTTCAGTTTTGTGTTTTACACTTGCTTCTATTTTAGACTCCAATACACAAAAATAATTATTGGGATCCGAGACATAGACGATTTTATGCAATTTTGATAACATTTATTCCAAATTTTTAAATCTTGTTGTATTTTTCTGCCAGATGCCACCGAATCGTTTGCCGTTCAACTGGCCTACAGTTTAGTGCAAAA
The DNA here is from genome assembly GCA_023313725.1 of Lithobius niger. NCBI lineage: Eukaryota > Metazoa > Arthropoda > Chilopoda > Lithobiomorpha > Lithobiidae > Lithobius > Lithobius niger. The sequence goes on along the minus strand of JAHWFP010122816.1, from coordinate 236,019 downwards.
TTTATTGTTTATTCTTTTCTTTTTTAATTTCAGTTTCTATTTAGGGTGAGCTGGAAATTTTTAAAATAATTTTTTACTAATTGTCCCTTGAAACTTATAGCTACGTCAGTCCAGGAGGAACACCACCGGAGGTTTTTATTTTTTCATATTTTTTCTCTTTTTTCGTTTGCATTTTTTGCACACTTTTTCGCACACAAATAAGACATTTTCATATTTTTCACATTTTTTTCCACACATTTTTCTTCCCACATTATTCACACGTATTTTACCAAACATAATTTAAATCAGGGGTAGCCATCCACTCTGATGCAGGTTACACAAGTTTAGGAATAGGTTGGTCACAAATCTTAACAAAATGACGCACTATTTATTTAATGTTTCAATATCCAGCACGAATAAAGTACAACAAAGAAGTATTCATAGGCCCATTTTAGTCCAGAATTGTGGCCAACCACTTCCTTAACCTGTGTAGCTATTTTCCTTCTTTCCAAACGTCCTTCAAAGAAGGGTTTATAATTAATTTGTATTTTGCAAAATGGCATTGGCTGCTGGTAAATGAGCACCTCAAACTGAAATGTATCTTCAGCGGAGTTAAATTTATTTATCGTTTGTTTATCGTTTATAAAAAATCCAAAATTTCACATTTTTCACACTTAACTGGATAGCTCAGATTTTCACATTTTTTACACTCGGTGGCATTCCTGTCACTCATATCGAAATTTAGAGCCAAGAAAAAAAAACATGCAAAATAAATGTCAACACTCACATTCATGACACAGTTAAAAGAAAAGTAGCTTTTATTGAGATAAATCGGTGAAAAATAAATAAAACAAAAAATAACACATTCTAAAATAAAATAATTACCACGACAACAACAACGACTGAATGAGATCAGACATTACGTTGCGGCCTGGAGACGTTTACCAGGATTCGGCAAAGCTGTGCGTTGTTGTCGGATGCCAAAATAACTTATGTCGTTTAATGACGTCGGCGTTGGCATTTTCTAAGCCCTCAAGCATGAGCCGTCCTCGCAACAAAATTGACACATAACCTTTACAAGAGCAAAACAGATTGTCTTCCAAATTAGCCCCAAGATCATAAATAAAACCAAAAACAGACGATCGTCATAAAAAAAGAAGAAAATATGGGGCACGGTCTCTCATCAAAGGCAGAGCAATGAATAGAAAGGATTGCCTGGGTTTGTGTACTCGGACTGTTTAAGAATTTTACGACGTATGACGACCGGGAGCTCGGATTCAGTGCCAAAACGGCATTCTGTTGCCTTCTTTTAAATCAAAATACACGTTTGTGACGTCATAAGTTTGTTTAAAGGTCATTTCAGCGGTTTACAGTTGTCTTTCAATAATAGGCGGTACTGCGTGTGTAAAGTTAGCCCCCCAAAATTGAAGTGCATATTTTAAATAAACTAGGTGGGTTCAATAAATTTTAATGACAGGTACATTGGGTTCATTGAAAGAGGTTCAATGTACCGCAGTGTTTTCGTTTGGTACATTAATTTGGGGGGCTAACTTTACACACGCCAATAATAGGCCTCCTTTAAAACTTCGAAGCATAAAAAGAACAAATTTGTGAGTGGGGAAAGACGAAAAGGATGGGTCCACTGATGAGACCAGATACTGACGAGACTAGACAAAAGGCATGCATGTGCCAAGTTTTAATTTTCAGCTCTGATTAAAATATGTGCGCCTTGTTCACAAACATATATAAATCGTAAAAAACTTAGGGACCAGCCCTTGGCCAAATTAGATGGATGCGGCCAAGTTGGAATGACCTTCCAACATATCCAGCTAACTTGGTGCCAAGGGCTGGTCCTGCTTTTTTTTTTTATTTATTTGTTTATTTGTTTGTGAACAAGACGCACATATTATTTTAATCAGCGCTGAAAATTAAAACTTGGTTCATGCATGCCTTTTGTCAGTCTGGTCTCGTCAGTGGACCCATCCTTTTCGTCACAAAAAGAACAATATTAAAAAGTGCTGCATCCAACATCTTCTGTATTATTAATACCGATAAAATTGTTGGATTTTAACGAAATGTCATAAATTTGTCATAAATATTTGGTTTGCGTCATAAAGACTATAAAACAATAGAAATTTCAAGAAAATGCTGGAATAAATTCACACTGAAAGTTCGAACTTTCTTCACAAGTGGCCCTTAAAGTGCCACTATCATCGATTGAAAATCGTATGAAAATACCGTGGCACCATCTAACGGCAGTGATTTAACGGTATTTGTTTCGTTAAAAGAAATGCCGTTGTGCGTTCCTTCGCTTGATGCAGGCAAATGCTAGATATTTCTAGCAATACTTTGGCTTGCGAATGTGGGGGGGGGGGGGGGTTCCATCTTGTGGTGTTTACAAGGTTTTGAAGACTAACCGCTCTGTAGTTTCACACCTAAAAAAAAGTCTGATCCAAACAGGATTTAAAAACCACATCGTTGAGAGTTTTCAAGAACTTGTGTTAAACCAGCCTTTTCTTTCGTTGACAAAATTCATTTAATTTGGTATAGGATATCATCCATGCAGCCTTAGTCGTCATAAGAAATGCTTGGGGTGAGGAGGTGGCGAGGTAGGTGGTCAGATTTGTTTGTGGAACTTGGGTGTGGGGGAAAAGTGTCGTAAAAATATTCGAACTTGCTCGCTTCGCTCCCTCGGCCAACAAAATACGTATTTTAAATCAACCACGGAAGAACAGCTTAACAAATAAAAACTACCCTTTAAAAATACGGTAATTTTCAAATTATTTCTAAGAGTGAAATGCCAACAAAATGTAAAAAAAATTGACGGATGCGTCAAGCAACGGGCTATTATACGGTAGACAACTCGGGCTAAAGACAGATGGTGGGGGAGAGTGGGGGGGGGGAGAATTAATGATGCGATCGTGTGCGAGGCACGCGATAGTGTTATGTGCTGTATGTCTGTCTCTAGCTACGCCACGCGCGTCCCATCTTCATTGCTTCCTTTACTCCACCTGGTAATAGAAGGAAGGCCTCCTTACAGTGCAGGCCTGCCTTATACCATTCGCAATGAGCCTTACACCAAGTTGCAATAACTTTGTAGTATGACCACGGTTGTTAAGTTGAAAGGTAAACAAGTCAAATTAAAACTTTGTATTAAAATTGATAGGCACTTAAAAACGCTCGTCAATACAAAAAGAACAATTTTCTACGACGTTAAGAGAGAATATTTTCATATTTTTGGTATTATTGCCACTAAATGCCGGCTGTGGTCAAAGATATCGCGCATTAGAGATAGGCGATATACCCAGACTTTAAATACCCGATGACAACATTAAGTAATTCTCTGCCTGGCCTGAGTCTAGTAATTTATTACAAAAGGGAATATTAACCTTTATATGGGCAAACGGTTGAAATAGAAAAAAAGATGGTTGAAGAAACACCCACCCAACCTCACGCACAGCAACAATTAACGAACAATTGCGTCAAAACGTGTTTTGAATGCATTAAGTGATGGACCACAGGCTGCAGGAGTAGGAAGGGAGTTCCAAGAGTGGACAACCATTTCAGTAAAAAATACGTAAAGGATGGAGTTAAAATTAGGAGAAAACAAAAGTGCAGAGACAATATTAAGGAAATTGTGAGTACGGTAAGTTGATAAGTAAGGCTTAGGGCACGGTTACGCAACCACTCGCTTTTGCATTCTCGCAGCTAGAAGCTAGAAATACCTTAAATTCCAACAGGGCGGCGGTTTTATGTCTGCCTCCTCGCAACGAAAACAGCAAATAACGTGAGTTCAGAAGCGTTTGGGAAAATTGTTTCGTCATGAGGAATTCTTTATAGTATTGGCACGGATTATAAGACTGCAAGTATTTACTCAAACGATGTCGGATTTAGCTAATCCATTTAGCGTTGTTACAATGGCAATGTCACCTTTGCCATCTCGATTGAATTCTAGCTGCGAGAATGCAAAAGCGAGTCACTGCGTAAACGCGCCCTTATGTCGCCAGCGATTTTAGATGGTAGTAAGTTGAAACTTAAATGGGGATTGCCACCAAATGACAAGATGCAGCATCTATTTTCATGTGCCGCTATCTAGGTCTGTCTAGCCCTTACTTTCAACAAGTGAAGGAACACACAAATAATTTTTTTTTAACACAACAAACAAGCTCCTTGATTACTGAGTGTAAAGTTGGTGCGCCCCACGTGCATTAGGAGCAAGCGGTAAAGTTAAGCCTAACGACATCACGGGCGCTTTTTTTCTGTATATCGACCGTTTTGAAACGCTGATTTTGAACTGCTAGATGAGCGCCATCTAGTGACAGTGATATTGATAACCTCGCCCACTTGCTCCTTGGTGCACGTGGACGCATCAACTTTACATTCAATAATTAAGGAGGCACGTGGCCAGATTGTTGTGCAAAAAGATTTCACAACATTTTAACATTTCTTTGCGCATTCCTTCGCTTGTTGAAATCAAGCGCTACATAGAACTAAATAATAGTAGACGGCGCTAGATGCTGCAGCCTGTCATTCGGTGAATAGGCACCTTTAAGCAGGCGATCAGAATAGGGCCAGAGAACTAATGACGTCATATTTAGTAAGACGATTTAAGGAGTACCTTGATAAATTAGATAGATTTGAGAGCAATGATTGAAAACTGGAAGAAGGGAAGTTCTGAATAAGACACTAAGAGGAAGAGCGATCGAGGTAAGAATAAACAACAAGGCAAACGCTTAACGAAGCAAACAGTCTGCATTAAAGACTGGCTTTGTGAGAATATAACATATATTCATCTGGGAAAGAAATAAAAGACAACTCCCCAGACTAGAACTCGAACCGTGGACTTCCCACTTACTAGCTGGGGGTGCTAACTACCAGGGCAAACCATGGCTACAAGCGCCCAGCCGAGCGTAGAAGCTGTTCAACCTTTCTCAGTAGTGACCTAAAGGCCACAAACATGTAGAAGGAGAGAAAGCAACTTTCTTCTTCACCTCCACAGTAGAACCAATGCGAGCAACAAATAAAGAATAAATCACAAGGTAAGGGTTCACGTAGCAAACGGTCTGCAATAAAGACTGGCTTTGTGAGACTACAAGATAAAAGGCAATTGCCCCGACTGGGACTCGAGCTCAGAACCTCCCAGTGCTCTAACCACCATGCTACCGGGGCATACCCTGACAAATTCTTATGTGGAGGCTAAGAAGCAAGTTGCTTTCCCTTGTGAATGTTGGTGGCCTTTAGGTACCCACTGAGAAAGGTTGAACAGCTACTAAGCTCTGCAAGAGCCTGTAACCAGAGTCCACCCCGGTAGCACATTGGTTAGAGACCCGGCTGATAAGCGGACAGCACTGGGTTCGAGTCCCTGTCGTGGCAGTCGTCCTTACTTTCTTTCTCAGATTAGTTTATATTGCATTCTCACAAAATCAGTCTTTAATGAAGTCTATTTACTTCAGAAGAAGTGATATTGGAAGCCTATTTTTCTGATCTAGCCATAGGCCAGTTGTTTTTTTTTTAAAGGTAAAATAGGTGAAAATTACCAATTAATGGGTTTTATTGTGGGTTGTTTTCAGGTAGGTTAGTTGGCTTTTTCCGGCAAACCATGCAAAATAATGTAGCCGGGGAAAAAAATTAAAATAAAGATATTTAAAAAGAAAGAAAGAAATAGCCATATGCCCCCCCCCCCCAAAAAAAAAGTTTTCTATAAAACCAAGATAACGAAAATGTTTGCTATCTAAAGAAAGTCGGTACCAGTCCACCTTCTCTTTAATGGTGTTTGTTTCCTTTACCGAATGTTGGCTTCCCTGCGTTTCGATCGACCTCGAATTTTACGATCCTTGTTTCAATTCTTAACGCAGTGAGTCATGCCTGTTATAAAGGGGGCTCTGACACGAGCCGTATGACGCCAAAAACGAACAAAAGATGACGCCTCGGTCTCTCTTGCGTGAGCTCGCGCCAGCTGTCGCACACAAAAGACGCACGCGCCACAAAAGCTGCACGGCACCCTCTATTCGGTGAGATATGGCCCTGAAAAGTTTCAGATAGCTTTTAACTTTAAATCGAAATCAATGATAAATAACTGGTAGTTCACATAGTTCTTGTTAGTGGTTATTAATTTATCCGCGGGAGATACGCGTAAATTTTCGTATAATGTACGTATATATGAATATGCAGTGGTTCCCAACCTTTCCTACAGGATTCCTCCCCTTTGGGACTAGCAGGCAATGGCGCCCCCCCCCCCCAAAAAAAAATGAAATAGCTGTGCAATTTTTTCACTACGATGAGGGAGTTTTGCAACATGAGAACAAAAATGTCTAGTATGTTGACTAAAACGGCTGTAGATTTCAAAAAAAAAATCTGTAGATATTTAAAAATGAAAATTTCACTTTCCTCATACAATTTAACTTCTTTTATAATGCACAGTTAAAAATTAGAAAAAAATCGTCATTGATGTTCAGGGCGATTTTATACAACGACTCGACTTTGCAATCTCGAAGCTAGAAAATCATCTGAAAATCGAACGTGGCGGCGATTTTAGCTCTGCCGTCTTACAACGAAAACAGTTAATAATGTGAGTTCAGAAGTGACTGGGAAATGGTTTCGGCGGGAGGAATTCTTTGTCTTATTGTCACTAATTATAAGATTGTAGGTCTTATAAGTCCAGGTCGCCGTTGTTACCATGGCAACGACACCTTTCCATCGCGATTAAATTTTAGCAGCAAGAATGCACAGGTTATTCATTGCGTAAATGCGCCCGTATGGTACGGCACCGGCAGCGCCTCCCCTGCAGCCGTTCTGCGCCTCCCAAGAGAGGCCTCCCTCACCCGTTGGGAAACGTGGGAATATAGTATAGTCACAAGGTGTTTATTCTTCCATCTAAAATCATTAAAAAGACATGATGTGCGTGCATGTTTGCGTGCGAGTACTTCTACTCCTCTTTAACCAAGACACCTACAAAGATGGTAGTACAGCGAGACTACGCAAATGTCGACTTTTGCATAGTCAAGCTGGACAAATCCTCGCAGCCGTCGGTTAAAAAATCGATATCCGTGAGTTTGTCACCAATAACACATTTATACCACGGTTGGGACGTCAAGCTAAATCGTTATTTAATTAAAATGTGTTTTGTGAAAATTGTTTCAAGAGGTCATACCATTTTAGTTTGTGGAAGGGGAAATGTGTGATAGGCGGACGAGTCCTTTTACTCAACCTTTGTGGAGGGAGGGGTGAGAGTTAGACAGTCTAAGCGTCGGGTGGCAAGCTTGGAACTTGCTTGTGTTTATCGAAGTTTTTATCGTGTTTGGAGCGAATAATTCGATATGTGACACAGCAGGTATAAAGTAACATTGCTGGGACATTCTTTGAAGGTATGTAATTCATTTTGTGCGTTTGTAGTTTGAGAATTGTTTTAAAAAATACGGTAATAGGGTATCGGTATGATTGAAGGATATTCCATTTTTGTTTGTGGAGGGAGGTGGTGGTGGGGGAATTAACGCGGAGTGAATAAGCTTAGATACGAATAGTTTGTTAGCCTGTGATATGGGACGGACATTTAAGAGTTTGCAGGGATAGGATTTCTTTCCTTTTAAGTAATTAGTTTTGTACGTTTTTATTACGTTACGTTTTTTTTTGCATGCTGTATTTGGTTGTTGGTGTGTGCGTTCCCGGTCTCGTGATCCGGAAGTGTCAAAAGTGTGGGTTATCGGCAAAAGTGTGGGGTAACTTGATAACACACATTTTTGTGATGACGCACACTTCCGGTGTTGGTTAACGGGATTTAACCTACGGAAATTTAGCGTGGCGTTGAGGTAGCGTGACGTCACAGCCGTGGTATAAAAATATATTAAATTGTGCTTCGGTTAGGCCTATTTTCATCGCTGTAACTTGATATTATAACCTTATATACGCGAAAAACCTCCAAAATAACGTCAAAGTTGTTTTTTTTACCCTCATGATGTTTGTTCCTGCAAACTTCATCGAGCGAAGCGAGACGACGCCAACGGAGCGAGCGATGTGGCTAGTCCCTTTAAAAAAGAAACATTAAAACTTGCAACTAGGAAATGTTGGAGCTATACAGCAAATATTTTAAGTGCATCCCACCATAAAGTAGACTTCGAACATTGAGCGGGACACGTCACATTCCGGTGTTTGCGACAACTTCGGTACTCCCAACCACCTACCCGACTTTTAAATTTAAAGGTACATTTTCCCCGGTTGGCTTTCGTGTACGGCTCAGTTTTGCAAAATTACTCAAACGCGTGTAAATGTTGCAAAGACGTTCATTTTTCTATTTTACCCGTCGTAAAAAACAGTTTTGCTGCATTCACTCTTCACCTATGCAAATGTTGCAAAGGCTATTTCGCGCAGGATGCTCGAATATAGTAAGAATGTATGTCCTTTTAACTTATAAGTCTCCATTCCCCAAGGAGTCACGTGAACCTTCTATACGGTAGCCACAGGCCTAAACAAGTTGCTTTTAAAAGTGATGTGTCTCTGGTGTTTGATGGCACTGTTGACTTACATAACCCCACACTACGTGTGATGTCACATTGCCACCCAGTGCAATTTATGCCTTTAATTTTATTATTATCATTCATTTACGAAATCTTTCGCTTTTCGTATGCAAATTGATCTTTTCCGAGTTCCTAAACCAAACCTCGATGCCACAGTAATGAGAGAACTTAAGGCACCTGATCACCATTTCGATAGTGTGGCCCACATTCTAAACACAGCATCCACGTTCCAGATTCTCCAAATAGGCTGATGTGGGTCACGTTATCCAGTTTTAGTTATGAAAATCGTGGCGCTGCTGCGAATAGTGTTGTTCCATTTTTTATTTACCGCTATTTTCTTTATATTGCTCGAAGATTCTACGATGCTGCATTTGGGAGTTGAAAAGGCGCCTTTAAGTAATTTACTTTGCATTTGTGTTTGTGGCTGCTCTATCTATCTATATCTGTGCACAATAATAAGATCGTGGAAATCAAGACTACTGTGATGAAGACTTTTAAGTAAGTAACGGCAACGCGCCTCTAGTAAGAGGGAAAGCATTGGGGGGGGGGTTCAGGACAGCGAGCTTATAGAAAGGGCAGTTTCGTGACCGCCTTGAGCCTCATTAATTTCCACCAGTGTGAATTGAACATGGAAGAATGTGATAGAAGTGATCATTATAAAAGGGGAGGGGGTCACATCTAACACGACCGGTGCGTAGCTCGGGCTTCAGCTGTCGATCATGATTCGTTAAATAAAGTTCGAATTTCTTGAGTAGCAAAAAATGTAAAATTTTAAAAGTTCACGTCGGTGCAATTTCAAAATTTTTAACCGTAACGTACCAAAGGTAACACAGACAAGACAAACAAATACAACTTCCCTCCTGAATGCTGCAAATAAGGAATTCTATGACAAATTCATAAATAAAAATCAACAAACCTGTGGGGAAATCTTATAAAAGACAAGCAAAAAATTAGTACCTTGGAAAGAAATATTAAGTTTTATTCGTAAATATCTATAGAAAGAAAAACTAAAAACCTCGTGAAAACCCCTCCACCAATTCCTATTGTTGTTTAGTAATAGAAAAACTTTAACTGCTTATAGGTGTGACAATGTGTTCGATAAAAAAACCTGTCCGTCCCCCCCCCCCCCCCGCCCAAGGACCCGGGATGCTAAAAATTCGGACCATGGGATCTTTCCCCCCATGGTTTCAAATTTACTTCTTTTTTCCCCCCCCCCCCCCCCTTGTAGTTTATAATTATCGACTCGATCCGAACAATTGATTCGTTAACGATGCCTTCGTGTTATCTAAGTTTTGGAACCTGAACCCTTGAACTAAATTTATCGGTCAATTTTCGAATATATGGCGTCAAGGTTGGGGTGGGGTGAGGGGGGGGGGGGGGTAACCAACAGAATGCATGATCACCGTCATTGCCTTTCCTTTCCACCGGATGTGGTGTTCTTGGGGCCAACTCCCGGGGAATTCAGACTCAATTTGAGCAAATTAGAGAGAGGAAGTCTTCGAGCCGATCAGAATCATGGCCCCACGCGCGTCTTATAACCTACCGACGAAATGACAATACAAGGAACGGTGCTAGAAGCAAAAAGACGCCTTTCCATGTGCGCAGTCTCAACCTCACTTCCGGTACAGAACGGCGCTGGCGCTTGCAGAGCGCAGACTGTATCCGAGCAACGAACGCGGGTTTCAGACGAATGTCTAAAGCCAAAAGTTGCAGAGAATTCTTACTTCCGTGCTCACAGACGTAGAGGAAGTGTTGAAATGACGTCAAAGCTATGCTAACTAGCTAGGCAACTATGCTAAAATGGAACAAGGGTTGCACAAACGGGATTACAATTTTGGGGAAAAAATGTTGTTATGGAGAATGCAAACGAAAGAAGAATGACGTGCAAATGAAAATTGTGACATTTTAGGTTATTCTGGATTTCTGGGTCGTTGTTGCTGTTTGGGGTTTGGTGGCTTTTTTGCTGCAAAACTGTTTCACTTTTTACAATCGATTCGCGGACATTCCCCAGTCCCCGCAAAATATTCCCCAGTAAACAAATACAGCAGTTACGGTAGGTAAAAAAAAATTCCTAAAAAATTGTCCTTTTAAACATTTTAAAGGCCGTAAAATGCTCGGAAATTTACTCCTCCTTTGTTATCTGGATCCCTTAGCTGAATTGTTTGTCTCCATTTCAAATTCCAATATCCTTTGCCTTTGCCCTTCCCCGACAAAATACCCGAGCGCCTGCTGCAACACGTAGCCTACAGTCTATTGTACTTACGACCGGTCGAATTAGTTTGTTTTTTTCACAAAAGGTTACAAAATTAGGACCAAATTTATTTGACTCAAGCATTCGATTTTGCATTCGGAAAAATGCTCCCTCATTTTCACTTTTTTTTTTCAAATTGAAAAAGGTTTTACTGTTTGCTTTTTTGTGAACTGAATTTTGGTTTTCTTAAATTCACTAGCCAAATCCGTGTAAGGGTACGTTTATGCACCTCCTCGTGACTGTAATGTTCTCGCTCACTAGCTTTTACCTATTCAGTACTAAATTCGCCGGTTGCTTCTCACTTCTTGTGACTTTCGAGTTTCTATACCTAGTAACTATACGGCAACGATGCGAATGGAGATCCTCTTGCCGTGGCTTGCGATATGAAGTATGATGCACGTGGCATGCGTACGTAAATATTCCTATTCCTGTACAAAATAGCGGACTGATCATTTCTGAATGCGAGCATTTGAGGATATGTTTTCGACTGGACAAGCCCGAAATGGGCGCCGTGTTGGATTTTGAATTCTCGCTACGAGATGCTGTTTTCTAATATCATGTGATCAACGTTATACGTAGAAAAATGTTGCTTGCTCGCAAACAGATACGTATACATAAATAAATACACACGTCCGTTCATCCGTTTAGACGCGTGATTTCGAAAGTTAACTTAGGGTCATCACCAGTGAAATCATCCAGGAACGAAAACTTTAATTAGCACCACTCAAAAGCAGACCCATGCCGTATTCGGGAATTTTAATGTTAGACACGCTTGATTTTCAAAAATTGACTTGTTATCAGTGAATCGCCTAGGAATGAAGATGTTCATTAGCACCACTCAAAACCAGACCCACGCCATATTCGGATATTTTAAATATTAGACGCATGCTTGTGCAGAGTTGACTTCGTCTCATTACCAAAATAGAAGCAAGCAATAAAAAGGTAGTTATCAAATAACACATCATACGTGTCTTATGCATTCCTGTCATTTTTGATGAGCGATCAAGTAGTCTTCCATAAAATGCCAACCTGTTCTTTTTTGTATTTCATATTTTTAAAAATGTCTGGCATAAATAATTATAAAAATTGTAATATCGAACTGTAAACTCCTAACACTTTGCACTTTATTTAAATTTGTTTTTTTCTTTTCTTTAAACTTTTCTTTTTTTGCGGGGAAAAACGTTTTAACAGAGTTTTAGCCGAGAAATCACATAAGAACGGAGTTAATTAAAAAAAAAAAAACCTTCCCAAATGAGCTGTATTCTTAAACCAAGCTCAAGCGTACTTGTTCTAATACAATACTAAAAATAACCACGCTTTTATTGGGCGCTTGGAATTTCGGTACAATTTAGCCGCTTCCTGCACCAAACGAATTGGATAAGGACACCACCCCCCCAAAAAAAAAAACGCTCTAAAGACTCATAGGTTGACATAAATGGTTTATTTTGTTTATGAAGTATTTGATCATCCACTAAAAACCCCCGACGTGGTTGCTTTTAGGTATTAGGGCCACCGCGCACTAGGCAACCAAGTCGTGCGGCCAGTGATCGTCGCGAGCAAAAAACAGTGACGTACGCCGCGGCCCGTCCGTTGTACCTTGGTTATTCTCGGTCATTTTGTGAAAAATGAATACGGAGCAAGTATTGTCGCTCTGTGGTCGCCTGCACACCGCCAGGCATCCCAGTAGCCGCTGCGACTGACTGGCCGCGGCGGCCAAGTGCGCAGTGCGACCTCAGGAATAGATAACGTGGCTACATATCCCGTAAGCATTCTCACTGGTCGCAGCGCCCTGGTCGCGCTACTTGGCCGCCTAGTGCGCCGAGGCCCTTGCTATATGTCAAGTTTTTAGTTGTGCATTAATTTCTTAATATTTCCATCGAATTGATTAATGTTTGATAAGGGAACCGGTCATTATGTATCGCGGGGGTTGGGGTGGGGCTTTTTTTTTCGCCTGTATGGAGGGGGGAGGCATATTGCGGGGGGGCGGGCGGAGTGAAGCATGCAACAAGCTCGGCAGTAAGTTTCACCAACGTAAACATTCTCATTCTCAACTCATGCAGGATACTACGTAGATCGCCGCCCCTCAGGTCTGGGGAAGGGCCTGTTTTTCCGTCGTTGAAACTTGTAACAATCTGTGTGAACAGAGCATATTTCAAATTTGTGCACTGACATTTTTTGGTGCTTGTTGATGTTCATGCAATACCGTCTAGCTAGTAGTTTACAATATAAAAGTGCAGTATCAGACAAAAACTACCAAAAATTCGTAGCAAAATGACTTTTTATTGCTACGAAAATATATATACATTACCGTATTTTATATATCAGTTTTCCCCCATCAGGATCTCTATTCCCTAGTCTTGAAAATTGTCTTCCCTGACGTGCTTGTAACCACTGCGCATGTTCGGAACTGGGTTCACCTATATAAGCGGAACGCAACGGACCACAATCATCTTTTTTTGGAGGTCATCGTTCGACGTTCCTGTTCTTTCATCGTTCCGGCCGTTCCTTGCGATCCGCCTCAGGTTTTTATTCCTGCATGGTTTCACTGTTCCGAGCCACGATTCCGGCCTTGCGTAGTCCCGACCATTCCTGCATTCATTGCTGCGATGCGCCTTCGGGCTGCTCGCTGCCTTGGTTCGACCAGTGCGTCCTCTATGGACTGTTCCGGCGTACCATTTCGTCGTCCAACCTCTTCTCCACCACTGGTTCTGTCGCAACTTGGAGGTCGGAACCAGGGCTCTGCGTTCCGCCCGTTACTTCTTCAGGACCACACATGTTGTCCGCCTGCCGCCCTACGGGTGGTGTGTCGCTTGCAATGCTCGTTCTCCCCTTGTGCCTCCGCCGGCCTAGGCCCAGTTCCCCCTTGCTTTGACTGCTCTATTCCGCTTCTGTGAGGCGGCCAGTGGTCCGGAAGCGGGCCCTGGCGTCTGGCCTGGGCCTTTTGGAGGACCACTTTCTACTGTCCGCCTTGACTCTTCACATACCACCGTTTCGTCTACACCACCGTTCCGCCTACAGCTACATAGTCCGTCGCCTCGATTCTCCGCTTTCGTCTGGACGTCAGTAGGTCGGAACCGGTCCCCGGCCCGGACCTTTTGCAGAACGCGTTCCGCTGTCTCTCTGCTTTCTAAAACGGCAGTATCACGTTCAGCTATACGTCACCAGTTCCTTAGATGGTCTTCACTGAGCCGTAGGAATGGCCTGATCATTCCTTGGATGTTTTTTTTCTGAACGAGCGGCTCGGTCTGGGCCCCAACGCCAGTCTGGAAATTTTGGTGGGCTACGGCTTGCCGTCCACCTGTCCTCTTGTCGGAACTGCTGCTCCTGACTACACTGCTGTCTCCTCGGCCGACGGAACGTCTTATTCCACTACTGCGTATGTCATCCAGTCAAGACTTTCGATTACACGATTCCAGTTCCCTGTGCGTTCCCCCTGTCCAACGTTGCTACCCGCTGCGCATTGGAACTGCGCAGGATGTCCAACCCGGATCGTTGGCCATGGTTCGTCTTTTCCTTTATTTGGTGTTACCACCTTCTGCGCATTAGAATTGTGCAACCTCCTCTGACTCACTCTTGTCTTCAACCCAGGATTGCCACCCTCTGCGCATTCGGCTGTGCAGCCTCTTGCTTCAAACAGAATCATCGGCCGACGTTTGGGCTTTCTTATAAGGCTTCCACCAGATGTGCAGAATATGCCAGAGCGCTAGAACGAGGTTCGCGGGAAATTTCAGAGTGCTGTGGAAATTCACTAAAAAATGGCTTGCCTACATGGTGAAAGGCTTTGGAAATTTGAAAAAATTGTGGCAAAATTTTGTGGGAAATTTTGTCCAGAAAGAATTTTATCATATAAAAAACCAAAACTGGTAAAAGGGGCCGCCAAGTTCCGAATGGTTCGGCCCTTCATAGGAGTGATATCAACACACCAAAACATTCGCCAAGTTAATCGCACCGCTTAATAGTTCGAAGGTTAAATGAAAACTAGAACATTGCTACTTTCGGTAGCAATGTTCAAGTTTTCATTTAACGTCCGAAGCATAATTCGGTGCGATTAAGTTGGCGAATGTTTTGGTGTGTTGATATCACTCCTTTGAAGGGCCGAACCGCTCTCAACTTAGTGGCATCTTTACCAGTTTTTGGCTTTGTTTATTTTGCTTGTTTTTACAGTTGGTATATTTTTCGTAAATTGGACGTTTCTTTACAACCTTGTTTAGATTTATCGTGATGCACTAGTGTGTGTCTAGGCACGTACGTCAGTATTCACGTTCTCATTGTCCGAAATTTGGCCGTCCAATGAGAGACGATGCCGACAATACTAACAATGGTTATAACAATATTGTCGTACTGACGCGCCCTCTCACGACATCCCTGTGACGCCTCCAGGCTCCAAACCATAAAAGGTATGCAGTTCGTATTGTACTGCACCCATTCGTCCAATTTCGTAGCTGGAAGCCTCCCCGTTATCTAGGTATCGATGAATAATCATCCTATGGGATTTAACATGGGGATGAGCGAATTAGCTAGCTATCTAGCTAGCTAGTTAACACATTTACAACGTTATTGAGGGTCATTGCTCTCGATTTCAACACAATTAAGCTTTTGTACCGCATTATTTTTCCCGAAGTACCTGAAATGTGCCCAACTATGCTTCAAGATATAAGACACTGACGCTATGGCGCCGTGCTACAATGGTTTACAACCTCGACGATTGAACTGATGTGATGATTGTTGCCTAACTTGGCACGACACACTAGCGTGTGTCTAGATGCACCCCTGGCTTCCACCATAACGCATGTGCTGACTGCTGCTCCTGCTATCTTCCGGCCCTCTTCTGTTCTTCGGAACAAAGAGTTTCTGTCCGCCTTCCCTTCAGCTTGTGCTTTCGGCTGGTCGCTTCCTGCATCTATCTGCCTGCTCCCTGCCTTCCGCACAGTCCCCTTGGACCTCTGTCCACAGTTCCCCATACCGTTCGGTCTGCTAGGAACAGTCCGGGGACTGCAGCTACAGTTCGAATGTTCCTCGCCACTTCTTGCCTCCTCTTTTCTAGTTCATAGGAATGTGCCTATTGTTCCTTGGAGCTCCCCTTCACTCCACGGATCTGCATCAGTTCAATTCGGCCACGAACTCCTCCACCTATTCAGCGGTTCCGTAGCACCACGATGCCGCAGTTCCGCTGTTCCACGGATCAGTTGATCTGTTGGACACCCGCCAGGATAGCAGTCACACGGGCTACCATAGTACGCTTACCAGCCTTTCTTCTTCTAGTCACCAGTCTCCTGTCGTCATACATCTGACAACGTTTCCTTCGGCCCTGCAAATCAACACTCGTTTCCTCGAGCCCTCTGGTCCAAACAGACCATCAGCGTTCACCTTGCTAACCTCTGTTCCTGATCCCCTTTACCGCCCTTCCGCTTCGGCCAACAGATTGCCGGCAAAGAGGAGGGGGGGGGGAAGGAAACGTAATACTAGATAGCGATGTAGCCTTCCTTGTCAACCAACCCTCTCCGGTTACCCAGGGGAACATTTCATACCATCATGGAAAACGAGTGAGGGACCCGACACCCGGCCCCTCCCCTCTTCCAAACCACTTCTAGCTGTTCCGCCTTCCGTTCTGACTGTCATTCCGCATGGTATGAGCCTTCTGTTCCAACCTGGTCTGTGCTGTGATGCCTCCTATTCCCATTTACACCTTTAGGCATTTGGCGCTATTACATCTTCTGGTTCCCTGAGAACCGAAGTTTGGTATTCAGGATGAGGCCCGAGGCCGGGCCCAGTACCGTTTGATCACGTTCCGCTCCCGGATTGCTATCCTCTGCGTTAAACATGCTTGACCACTCAGCATTCCACCCCTTCGTCGGTCTTTTCTCCAATATACGAAACTGCAACCCGCGGTCCCATCTATCAGGTTCTATACCTATCGAACCGTTCATTCCTTGCTGGACTCTCGGCCACTTCTAACCTATCCCAAACACAAGAACTCACAACAACATACAGAAGCCGAAGTATGTGTCTGTCTTCAAGGTTACTTCGACGTTACTCTATCGCACCTAATGTAGCAGACTATGGGAACGGAATGACACTGCGTCTTGTTCCTTGTGCCACATCGCCGTTCAGTGCATTCCACTCTGACCTGTGTTTCACCTGTGTTCCGATCCCTCTTGCTGTGGGCTACGCCTTCACTTCGGGTGCAACACCTCCAACCTGGTGAGACTCTTGACCACACCGCCGTTCCTCTGCTACAAGTCCCGGTTTGGACCACCTCGTTTCTGTCTGCTCTCCGCATGCTGCTGTGTTCTGGTTCCGTCTGGATTTTTCCTTCCCGCACCAAGACAAACCAATCCAGCACAACGCAGGACCCATGAAGGATCATCAGTGTTGGTCTTCTGTTTCTAAAAAAAAAGATTCTACAGCGATCCGGCATTCTCCTACCTGGCCCTGTCACCGTCCGTACTTCCAGGATCCTGTCTCCCGCGTCTCGAAGTACTTCCTTTCGGCATTCCGGTCCTTCTGCTACGCTTCCCGCCGCTTGGTAGGATGGCATTCAATTAACTTTGAATCGCCACCTTGCTCTTTGGTTCTGGACCCGTTCGACGCCTTACGTGGCTACTGTTGAGTCCCTGCTCTCCTTCCGATGGGACTGTGGTTCCCAGGACTGGGGTTGCGGCTCTTTCGGTTGTCTTCATCCGGACACTTTCCGTGGGGAAGCCGGCGGCGGGTCTTCTGAACCTAGCCCGCCACCTAAGTGACAAGGTCTGCTATGTAAAATAAGGTAATGATATTTCGTGGCAATAAAAAGACTAAAATACCGGGCCTGGACCTGGTTAATTTTTTTTAGTTTTTGTTTGCCTATACGAAAATATACATTACCTTAAACCCGCCCTGCCTCCCCTCGGATGAATCTAGGTTCGTGGGGGTAGGAAGAAAGATGATTGTGGTCCGCTGCGTTCCGCTTATATAGGTGAACCCAGTTCCGGACATGTGCAGTGGTCACGAGCCCAGCAGGGAAGACAACTTTCAAGACTAGGGAATAGAGCTCCAGATAGGGGAGGGGAGGGGGGGGACTGCTATGTAAAATAAGGTAATGTATAGTTTCGTATAGGCAAACAAAACCTAAAATTAACCTGGTGCAGGCCCTGGTATTTTAGTCTTGTTTGCTTCTTTCTTTTGGAAAAAAAATGTAAGACTCTTCATTATAAAACTTTTTATTGCATATATAATGGAAGGGATAATGCAAAACAGTAAATGATCTTTGTGTATAAGGTAGTACGTATTATTTACTCTAGAGAACTGTTATAGCTCAGCAAGTGCATCTAAAGTGAAAATGTTTTGCGTTTTGAAGTAATTTAAAATGCCAAGGTCTAACATTTGACATGCCTCAACATCCATTTTTTTCTTTTATGCATACTTTTTGGGAACAAAGTATAGGGTGTGAACAAATTGGGGGCTGAAAATATTTTCGTCTTCGTGGGGGGGGGGGGGGGGTTAAATTTTTTTTACTTCTGGGGGGGGGGCACAAATTTTTTTTGGGTTTGTAAAAAAAAAAAATCCCCCCCCCCCCCCCCCAGCGATACATAATGACCAATCCCTAATCATGATTTATTCCCGATGTCTCATTAATTTTGTATTTCTCTTGTAAATATTGTTTATTTATCAGACGGCTCGACGTCCGTATCGAATTTGTGTGTGTTGCAGAAATTACAACAAACAACTGAAACGGTAAATCAAAGTTACTGATGTACGGAAAAAAAAAATGGACACAATGCTTATAACGTTATAATCAAGACTAATACAGTATGGTGTGGTAGTTGGTCGGTTTATGTACATATACAAAAAAAAAGCTGTATTAATAAAAAAAAGATAATTTCAATACAAAAGCTTAATGGTGTGGCATTATTTTTACTTTTTTTTTAGTCATTGTTGTTATAGTGATTTTTTTACCTGATTTATCATGATAACCCGATTAAGATTTTTGTGTAAGATCGCAAAGCAAAAAATAAACGTATCGCTTTCATAAGTATCGCTTTCAGTTTCGCCTGAAAGTAAACATCAGTGCTTTTTAAGAAATTGTATTTATTTTTATTTGTATTTACATTTATTTTCGTGATTGTTATTTTTTTTTGTATAATATATTTTTAAAAAGTTATGTTATTGTACTATCAAACTGTAAATCTCCCTAATATTCCACTTTATTTTAATTTGTTTTTTTTTAAACTTTTTTTTTCTTAATTAAACTAGCACGTACGGGAAAAAAAAAAGTTTTAACGGAATTTAAGCCAAGAAGTCGCATAAGAACGGTGTTGATTTAAAAAAAAATCGTACCAAACCATCTGTATTCTTAAACCAAGCTCAAGCTCAGAAGAACATCTTACTTGTTCTAATACAATACCAAAAATAGCCGCGCTTTTATTGGAGGCTTGGAATTTCCGTACAATTTAGCCGCTTCCGGCACCAAACGAATTGGATAAGGAACTCCAATGATTGTGCAAGTTGCCGCACGCTTGATCCTTCGTACATGATAACTCCTCAAGCCTCATATCATAAGAGGATGAGATACGCAGCCTCCCTAGCAGTTGCCAGGCAACTTCCACGCGCAAATCCGCGCCGCGCGCTGCTGCCTCGTTTCCGGGCTGGCCCGGAGTATCCCGAGCGACCGCCGACTTCGTGACGCGCGAATCACGTGGTTCGGTTACCGCCCCCGCGTAATAAAAACGCCTTAGGTCAGGGATTCCCTTCAGTTGGAACGCTGGGTTTGTTGTGGACAGACGCAACGCGCTCCCAACCTAGCTCCTTAAACCTTGAGACCGATCTGTATTAGGACCACCTGTTTTAACAAAAATTGTTCGATCCAGTTCTTATGATGGGTCTGTGTTCTCTCCCCTTCAGGATGCCCAGTGTCCTCATACCAGCTACGCCAGGGGTCAGTTTCTACTGTGATCCGGTGACCGGCTGTTTCGTGCCCGTACGGGATTCGAACCCTGCATTTCGGCAAGATCCTTCGTTACCGACAGGTAAGTCTCAGCTTTTGTTTTATCTCTGTAAAATACAAAGTGATGCTTAATCATTTTGAGATTTGCTATAAATAATGATGGTGATAAAAAAAACAACAGCAGTATATAGCGCCTTACATTTCAACACCCAACATTCAAGGCTTGAAAACCTTGAAAATGGAAATTTTTGTAGTTTGAGCCGTAAAGGGCCTTGAATGTGATTAGTACTATTTTTTAAAAGAAATAATGCAGTCAGTACTGTAGTAGTAGCCTAATATTAATTTTGGTGTAAATTAAATAAATAAATACAAAGAGTTTGCCAGCCAAATATTTTTCTTCTTCGGGTTGAACAACAAATAGAACGGGGAAGGTGCAGTGCAGTGCAATGATTTTGTGATAGAAGGGGCCAGGTGTGCAAGTGCTGTTGCACTGGCTGTTAATTGCTATACTCTTCCTCCCTCTTTCTCCATTGGTGGTGGTGGTGGTGGGGGGGGGCCCCCCCAACCTAATGATCACATTGCTCCTCAATTCAAACTACAAATTTATGCTACTGCAACTGTTTAAGACACGAACTTCGCAGAATGTTAGAAATTAACTATTCATGTGCCTACACCAACATTTAGTGAACTGAAATTTAAAAGGGTAATTTTGACAACTTATAAATCAAAGAGCCTTGAAATTGTCTGTAAGTTGACCTTGAAAAGCCATAAAAACAATGAAAATGGTTTCTTCTGTTGTATACGAACCATGTCCCTGTAAATGAAACCGAAACTTATTAAAGTAAGTGCAACAGGATCAGACGTTTAAGAAAAAATTATTGTTGTCAAACAATGTTTCAATACAGCATCATGCTGTCAGCATTTTTTTAAGCATCACTTTGTATTTTATTTTATTCTATTATGTATTTGAATGTATTTTCTACGACTTGTTATCTCTTGGCCAGTGAATTTGTATCAGTACCAAAAGTACGATAATAATTATACATGATTTGATCAATGAGGTGGCAATAGAATAATTTTACGCCTACCAGGGTTGCCCCTCCCCCGTCTACAGTGCGTGAATATCCCCTCTTCCCCCCCCCCCCCCCCCCTCTCATCCACCATGGTAATTGGGCAAAAAATACTAGACGAGGGGGACAAAAAACGGGCAGAAGGAATGGGAAAGTCAAAAAAAACATTGGGATGCAAGGGAAGTCTACAACACTGGTAGGTACTATCGTTCCTCTGGCATTTCTTCTGAGTTGGGAGGTGGGGATAAAGAGAAAGAAAAAGATGGGATTACCTAAAATGTCTTTCATGCCTTACCTAAACTAGGTTACTAATAGGTTAGCCCGAAGTTGAAGCAATTTTTATCCAAGTTCTTATGATTGCATCATCACGGATTAGGTGCCCAATCCATACGGGGCCTAATCCCCCCCCCCCCCATTCAAATTTTAGTATCGGGCTGCTTAGGGTCCCCAAGTACACAGCGACCAAGCCGCGGCCAGGTCCCTGCAGCCAATGGGAATGCATATGGTATATGTAGCAACACACACTTGGCCGCGGCTTGCAGGCGACCACAGAGCGAACATACTTGCTCCGTGTTCATTTTTTGCCACGTGATCGAGAATTATCAAAGAAAAACGGACGTGGCCACGCGAAACGTTGCCGCGTTATTTTGGCCGGGCGACGTGGCCGCCCAGTGCGCTGGTGGCCTTACGTTCGAAGGCTTCCCTTCAGGTTGATATAGGCTTTTGCTCCTGCTCCGTTGCTCGTTGCTATTGGATTGGAGTTGTTGCTTGTTGGGCGATGAAAACAATTCACGATGCGCACAAATCGAGTAAACGTTACTCAAACTCATAATTGGGGGGAAAATGTTTCAGCTCGGGCGGATCCCTTGAGCTGACCCCCCGTTGTCGGGGCTGATGCGGCCTGTAGGCCTATACACCAAATTTGGTTTAAAAAATAAGCTTGTTGAATATGGCGAATGTTAAATAAATACAGATGCAAACCTTTTTACGTTTCCGTTTGGACTTATACGTCAGACTGCCTGAGCAGGGATTCGAACCCACGACATTTGAAACCAAAGGCCGAGGTCTAACTGCTGAGCCATACTGACACGGCCGAAAACAAACGTCCATAGGCAGCATTGAACACGTGCATATATATATATATATATAAATATAAACATACTTTCCATTCGCCACTCTTGTTGAGCCTTTGGCTTTTCGTCTTTAATCCCTAGTTCACGTTTAAGTGTTCCATTCGTTTCACTTGGAGTGTGGTGCGGCAAATAAGCGTCGCTCATTTGGCGAATGGAAAGGGATGTTTATATGCACGTGTTAAATGCTGACAATGGAAGTTTCCTTTTGGCCGTGTCAGTATGGCTCATCAGTTGGACCTCGGCCTTTGGTGTCAACGGGGAGTGGGGTTTAACTCTTGTTGAGCCTTTGGCTTCACGATGCGCACAAATCGAGTACGTTACTCATAATCAAAATCATAATTGGGGGGAAAATGTTTCAGCTCGGGCGGATCCCTTGAGCTAACCCCCCCCCCCCAACACTGTTACCACATATAAGTCCAAACGGCAACGTAAATAGGTTTGCATCTGTAGCCTATTTGTTTTACTCTTGTTGAGCCTTTGGCTTTCGTCTTTATGGCGAATGTGTTCGTCATCAAAATTTTCACTTTAACACTGGAAACCGATGTCCACCCTTACAGTAACTCAAAACTCAATCTAAAGTATGTAAAAAAAAATTACATAAACTCAGCTATTGCTTTGATACTAAGTTCTACAACAGAATTCCAAATACCTGAAACGGAATTATTGACATTTACCATTTCCAAGTGGATACTGGGCCTAAGTACTGAGCCTCTAGAAAATTTGTTCAAAATTTTAAACTAAACTCTGTCGTTCACAATCAGTATGTTTTACCTTGTCATCACTCAAGTAATATTTTTAAGATTTATGTTTATAGCAGGGCCATGCCATATGGGGGGAGGACGACTGTCCCACAAAAAATTCTTAACTGGGGCGCCAAATTCTCTTAAAAGAAAATGAGAAAATAGAAGAGTGCCTCAATTTGTGTGGGGGGGGGGGGAAATCACGTCTCCCCTTCCTCCCGATTCGCTGACGTTAGCCCGGCCTTGGTTTTTTTATTTAATATTTTTATAGTTAATTATAGTTATAGTTTATTGTTATAGCTTGCTTACTTCGTTAACTTTTTTATTTATATTTTTGTAGTGGCTAACTACAAGCCGCCACAAAAAAAAAAAAAAAAAAAAGTGAAGGCATTAGCTCTTGTGGGTTGCTTTCGTGCTGTAATCTGCTATACAAATAACTCGAATCACTCATATCGACCAAAGAAGGCTAATTTCACCTGAGTGATGACCTACAATAACGGCCCTAAAAAAGTATAAAGTGATTGGTTATACTTCAGAATCGCTGTAGGCATTTCCTAATGACGTCAACGCGGTATCAGACGGCAATGTGTAAAGACCATGGTTTCAAGAGAAGATGATCACCATGGCAACGTGGTCATGGATGCGTTGCATCTAAAGTTAGACGAAGACGGTGCTTCCCACTTCCGGCAAAGTTTCGGGGGATGACGTTTCGACCTTGCTGGGCGACGGGCGGATTAAAGATAAAGAAGAGAGGAAAAGGAACTTTTGAAAAAGGACGCAACAACGAATCCTGCAGCTTAGCTACAGATCTAAAAGTACTTAAAGTTCTTTAAAAAGTACTGCTCTTCCTGACATAGTTTAACCCTTTCAGTGCTAGGGCGTACCAGGAGGTCGGCAGATCGGCAACGCGATTCGATCGCTTATCTTCTTGGTTCGAATACCACGGCTCAGACCACTAGGCTGAGTTTGGCTCGTTTCTCTCCGGTTCCCATTCAAGGAACACCTCACGATACTAGCGTTTCGGCCTTAGTTTTTGGCGTTTTTGCATGGTCGCCTATCCCTGGCCCTGAAAAAGTAATTAATCCTGATCAACGAGGGGGGGGGGGGGGGATACCAAACCGTAAAATCTGAAAACTTTTATTTCTTGTTTAACCCACACCTCAAAAATATGTGCTGGTTTATTTATTTACCTCGCATTTCAGGCTTACATTTCTGAAAAATGCGGAAAAACTGAGAAGGAAGAAAGTTGGTTTTGAAAGTGACGTAATTACATGTGGTTGAGTTGGGGAAGGGGAGGTGGAGGGCCTACGCGGCCACGTTGTTCTTGTATGCCTTTAGTAGCTAATTGCGGGATAAAAACTAGGGAGAAATTTTCCTTTATGTATCCGGGATTTCAAAGCCCTTACTATAAGGGGCCGTACACAAACGACGTCACTCATATTTTGCCTTTTTTCAACTCTCTACCCTTCCCCGTCACGTTTTGTCACAACTTTTGCACCTCCCTAAGTGACGTAACAAACGTCGACCGCAGGCCACACCCCCAGTCCCTATGTTACCGAGGAAGAGAAAGGCGGTTCGGAAAATTATAAATCTAGTTGTAAAATCAGTCCGATTTTGTCCGGAAAATCTGAGGACCGTTCCCTCTTGTCTGAAACTGTCGCACTCCAAAAATCACCCTTTCCGTGACGTCAGTTGCGTGCGGCCCTTAAGTCTTTCTCGTAATACGTTTGTGTAGAACAAGCATTAGTTTGTTTCAAATGACATAAGGCTCCAAGGAATTTATTTTCTTTTAATTTGTAATTCTTGGCGCTATTATTTTACACTACTATACATATCTTTTTTCTACTACTCTATCCTTTTTCCACTGTTGAGTGGGGTTGTGGTTGGTGTCCTTTCCTGGACTTACCCTCCTTAACAGGGTTTGCCCGAAAAAAAAATACAATAAAACCCACTAGTTTTTTTCACCTATTTTGTCTATTTTTACCTATAGTATTTTTTTTACCTAATTTACCCATTTTTTCACCTATTTTACCTGTTTCTTCACCTATTTTTTTCACCTGTTTTGCCTATTTACTCACCTATTTTTTCAAGTGTTGTACCTGCTTTTTCCCCACCTATTTTTTTCAGCTATTTTTTAACTGTTTCCTATTTTTACACCTATTTTTCACGTATTTTTGTTAATGTTTTCTTTTTTCACATATTTTACCTGTTTTTCAAGCGAAATCAAAAATTCGTACGCACTTTGTTGGTGCAACACTAAGTTCGATAATTCTATCGTTGCGTCACATGAAGCTATGAGTGCAAAAGCTCCGGGCAAGGACTCCAGCACATTGAGAAAATTAGGGCTCATGTTCTGGTAATTGTTTGGAAACCTTACTTTTCACGCTATCGACCTTATTCACCTACCTATCTATTCCTTTCGTCGTTAGGGTTCCGAAAATCATAACGAAAACGTGTGCAAACGCTTTTTTATTTAAAAAAAAATTATTAAAACACGCTAAAACGCTACGCACAACTGTCGTTCCGTCATCGCGATGCTGCGAGGTAGATGGGCAACAAGAAAACACGATTCCGTGCCCCTGAGTATACGGAAATTATCTCGTTCCGGTAGCAGACGAAATGGCTGAAACAGACAAAAAATTGGTTGGTGTATATCGATATTTGCGGCCGGAATCACAGACCGCAGGGGCGCGCTTCGCGCGCATTATTATATACATCGAGAATTGGTGTAATCAGAAAAAGTATGACGCAAGCATTTGTGAAACAAGGAAGTAGCATAATTTGTTCCTTGTTTCACAAATGCTTGCGTCATACTATTTCTGATTACACCAATTCTCGATGTATATGATAATGCGCGCGAAGCGCGCCCCTGCGGACTGTAAATCCGGCCACAAATATCACCGTATGCCTAGGAAAGAGATAATTTTCGTTTAGTAACGTTCTGGTTGAAATCAGGTTTTCTAGTTGCGGAATCATCGCGTAGAATAGCTGCCGCTTCTAGCTTGTTGTGCGTAGCGTTTTAGCGTGTTTTAATAATTTTTTTTAAATAAAAAAACGTTTGCACACGTTTTCGTTATGATTTTTGGAACCCTAACGACGAAAGGAATCGATAGGTAGGTGAATTAAGTCAATAGCGTGAAAAGTAAGGTTTCCAAACAATTACCCATGTTCTTCTCCCCCCACCTCCCCACACATACACACACCTGTTTTTGTCTTTTTTATGTCCTTTTGTAAGCAAAATTATGAAAGTAAAGAAAACCATTCAAGTACAGGCAAATAAACAATGAAACAATGGCTATACGAGGATTCCACTAATATACTGATTTTCAGGTTACAAGCTCAATATGGACCAGTCGTTACTAGTTTTTTTTTAAGACGGCTATTTTTTTAGACTTTTGGATGTAGGAATCGGAAAACAGTGCCTGCCTCTATTTACATCTTCCTTTGTGTAAAAATGTTGCTCTTTGCTCTTTTTTTTATACTCTTTAATTCCTTTTATGAAAGTGTGGTCACCTATAGCTCTGGCTCTGGGAAGCAAAAACAACAGCATACCTTAGCCAACTAAGAGTGAATCACATGACAACCTCAGGCTAGGCCACGTCCAATGTACCATTTGATTTCAACGTAATAAACAGTATTGCTATTGCGTGGCCGGATGGTGGCCGCTTTTCAGATGGCATCCTGAAGTCATCTCGTGAAGTTTGACCTTTCCTTCTCCGTCTTGCTTCCCATACCCTCCTTGCGTTTTGCCATTATTGATTACGTTTGAGAGCCTGAAGCGCGTTTCGTGGTGTGGCACAACCCCTGTTAGAATACAAACATGCTAATAAAGCGAACCGTACCGCCCTGTGTAGCACTGAACCCCACTGACCACGTTTTTAAAAATGGCAAGCTGGCGTAGAAAATCGTGACCCAGTACTGATCGGCACTCTAAAATTATTACCTGTAAAATCAAACTGCATGGTTCGGTTTGGCACGGCATGCTTTATTTGTTACATATGAAATCAAACTGCACGGTACGCTTTACTTATTACATGTGAAATCAAGCTGCACGGTTCGGCACGGCGCAGTACGCTTTACTTATTTATTATATGTGAAATCAAACTCTGCGGTTCGGTTCGGAACAGCACTCTTTATTTATTACGTGTGAAATCGGTATTAATATTTATACCCTAAGACCGATTTGAGCGGCATACGTGAAGGTGGCGTGTTCCTTTATAGCACACAAAAAAGACCACGTGGGATAGATAGATAGATAAAATCCATTTTCGTTTAAAACTTCCCCATGACGTTTGTGCGTTGCCGTCTTTATTTTAACGATGAGAAATTTACAAAACAAAAGCTAGAAACATTTTGTTTTGGAATTACGGGAGTAATGGTGAGAATAATTATATAAATCTCTACTGCGTCTTGATTGTTCGTCCAACAACATTCTCTTTTGCATTTCCGGAAGTGTTTTCATTTCCGCTCCTGAACAATTTCACCCCATCTTAAAAAGTTCCGAGCCACTGCAAAATACCATCTTTAGTCACGGCATAAAGATCACTGGCATCTTCGCTGGGCTTTGCGCGTGCATCGTTACTCGGCTTGTTTTAGCAAGGTCATCACTAAGTAGCGCCTCACAGAGACAGATTAAGAGTCGCCCACGATCGGAATAAAACTGTAGATTATTATTTTGAAGTTGTTTTCCCAGCCACCTGTGTTGATGTAACAGAAGTAACGAACCAGTTTTGTAACACCTTCAGCGCCCGTTTGCACGTGATTTCGATTGACCTTGACATGTTCAGCAAATGTTAAAGGAAAAAAAGAAAACTACAACAAACTTGAATTAATGTGGAAAATTTGAAATTATTATGCTCCCTTTACTCTGATTTCACCTCTCTCCCCCTCCAAAAAAATATATAAACAAATAACCGCTCCTCGTCAAGTGCGCACAGACTTTCAAAAAAAAAAGGGGGGGGGTATCAGAAAAAAGTGCACAGAGCACTAAAAAATAGCAAAGAGCAGCATTTTCAATGGAAGATGTAAAGAAGGCAGGCACTATTTTTCCGATTCCTGCCTTCAGAGGTCTAAAAAAAACAGTACTAAAAAAACAAGTCTAGAAAAACAGAGGTTTAGAAAAACAAGAGGTCTAGAAAAACAAGAGGGCTAGAAAAACAAGAGGTCTAGAAAAACAAATGTCTAAAAAAAAAGAAAGGCCTAAAAACCAGAGATCAACACAGATTGTAAGGATTGGTCCATATTGAGCGTTGAACTCTGGAATCAGCATTTGCAATCCTCGAATAGCCTTTGTAGCAATGTTTTTTCCCTTCGTTTTAGTGTTTTTTTCTTAATAATTTTGTCCACAAAAAGTACCCCCCCCCCCAAAAAAAAGGGGGGGGGACGACACGTTCCCTAAGTACCCCAATGTTTGGGCGCCCTTGCTCATACGCTTGTTAAGACCAGTGTTCCAAACTCTGGCACCAAGATTGAAATCAGGCCTATAGTGCGCTACCTAACCCAAAACATCTTATTGCGGCCGGTAGCGGGCGGCAGGCGGCAAACCGCCCATTTCAAAGGAGTCACATGCGCACATTCCAAGACGCCACCCCCGCCTTAAAGGTCACTGTAGAAAAAGTAACCTTCCCACGCGTAACGCCCCCGCCGGAATGCGATGGTGTTGGTGTCTGCTCATTAGGTGTCAGTGGGGGCGGTGGGGGCGTCAGGCCTACCTGACACCCGCAAGTGACGACCCGCTCGCTACTGGGCAGCACAAATTCGTTAACTGCCGATGGATTGGGTGTCACCCCAACCCCTACGGCCCCTGGACCACGAAAAACAACCCCAGAAAGAAAATTGGATACACAGATGGTAAGGACAAGGGTAGAAGTCAGTGGGGGAAGAATTTAGAAGTGGGAGATTGGTTGGGTTGGTGGAGGGGAGGGGGCGGGGGTGTTAGAAGGCGCGCAAGATTGGGTTTGGGATATTAGTATAAGAAAGGAATGTTTGTGTTTAACGCCTGTCCAAATAAGACGTGCATAAGCCATGTAGATGTTGTGCTTGCAGATCAGATTGCGCGAACTAGGGCCGTAGAAGAGGAACACATTTTGGCTTTCCTGAAACGAAAGAAGCAACAACAAACGAAAAGCACAATGAGCCAACTTTGTGAACTGCTGAAGATGACAAGAGAGCAGCAATATTTTCCCCTGTTATTTTGCTTCTATGTAGTTCGCCCCACCGACTGGGGTGCATTTTACCCCCCCCCCCTCCCCCAATAAAAACATGTGCCCTCCCCCAAACCCAAATTTTGGACATGAGACTGCTGCAAGATTTGAGTGGAAGGGACAAATTTTACGTTCGTGTATTCTTTTAGTGTCTCCAAGTTACATGAAGTCGGCGAGAAGTCCTGGGTTCGAATTCCAGTCGGGGCAGTTGGCTTTTCTTTCTTTCTCAGATTAGTGTATCTTATAATCCATCAAGGCCGGTCTTTAATTAGGGATAGTCCGATATTGATATCGGTATCGGTATTATCTGTATTTATCGGTATTTTTGCCATATCGGTATCGGACCACTATAAGGCTTCCGATACAGATATTTGTTATGCCAAGAAATGCAACCTTCTTCCCTGCAAAACTGACACCAAGTGCAGCAAAAGCAAAGCCATTGGCTCAGTTTGGAATAAAAATGTGGCACTTGTTGGTTCTGCTGCTGTAAGTTTTACAACAACCAACTGAAATCTGACTAAGAAAATGAATGTACTGAAGCCATAAGTAAGAATAAGAGTAAAAATGCTGTTATTGCTGCACAGAACTTTTTGGATAATCTCAACAGTTGAAACCCAAGCAAAACCAGAAACCGAAGTTGCATTGTTTGTACAAAATATAAACTTTTAGGCTTGATTTGTTATTATTATCGGTATCGACATCTGTATCGGTATCGTATCGGATCGGATCGGATCGGTTTACCTTTCATCGGTATCGTATCGTATCGGTAAAAAGTCATATCGGCCGATCCCTATCTTTAATGCAGTCTGTTTGCGTCATTTACCCTTACCTTGCGATTTATTCTTTATTTAAGACCTTACCCTTACGGCATGTATAGTAGCATGTAGGCCTAATAAGTAATTCATGGAGCTAAGTTACAGACCCACTAAGGGGAGGGAGGTGGATGATTACGCCCCTATCCCCCGTAAATCCGGCACTGGTTAGCAGCGATCTGAATAACGTTGAATTAGAATAATGGTCCAGACTGATGCCAAAGTAACGGTTTATTTCGCTGATTGTTTTTTTTATGATTGCTGCTCACTTGTCATTTCCAGTTCAGTTCACAATGTTGGCTCCATTGTGCTCTTCGTCTGTTAGGCTTTTCCTCGACGTCCAAAAACAAATACTGTAAAAAACCTGTTGACTATAGAAAATAAACAAATCAGGGGTACGGACGGGAGTACCAGCTTTTTTTTTTTTTAACATTTTCACCTTTCATTTTTTTCACATTCCCGCTTTTCATTTTTTTTTCACTTTTTTCACATACCTGCTCTTCATTTTTTCACATACCTACTTTTCATTTTGTATCACTATTTCTGCGTTTTTATTCACGGTGTTTCTATACCGTATGCAGAAACTTTCAGGATGACTTCCACCATAAAAATGAAGGTTAAAAAGTCCTACAAACATGGGTCCGGAAATGCTTCCTAAAGGCACTGCGTCCCTCGAAGGTGGCCGGCCCCTAATATCCCGTCCCAACCATGTAATATCTCGGAAACAGTTTGAGCCGCAGCAATAAGTATTGGTATGTGAACTAATAGAAATAGCAGCTATTATTCCACTGTATTAAGCAGGTTAAATACACCTAGGGAGGGGCAGAAATGGGGGGGGGGCCCAGTTAATGAGACAACGCATGGAAGCATGAATTAAGGCTGGGGAGGATATTTTGAACACTTCATTTAAATTTTAGTGTTCCGTAATTTGTTTGTAACTCTGTGCGACAACGTCAGCCTTGATGTTTGTGTCGTGCATGACGTTCGCATAAAGTTCTTTCCTGGGGCCAGGGGGTTGGGGAGGGGGGGGGGGGGAGAAGCAGAGACCGTTGTTGGGTCCTGGTTGACAGGATGTAACGAAAGTCCTCAGTGTGAAGGTCAACCGGTTCCTGTGGATTGAGTTGTATAACAACTTTTGTTCGTTCAAATTATTGAAGTACGCAGTGTTTTATGTCAATCCATTTTCCCGTTTCTCTTGACGGGTTTTCCACAAGAGGGTCGTTTTGCATCCCTCTTTCTGGAGAATCCATTTCTGGTATTACAACTTGAAAAAGACGTTGAATGATAAACTGAAGGGGGGGGGGGGGGATACGTCGCCCCTTCATTTCTGCCCCGCCCTAGGTGTATTTAATCTGCTAATACAGTGGAATAATAGCTGCTATTACTATTAGTTCATATACCAAGGCATTGCTGTGGCTCAAACGGTTTCCGAGATATTAAGTTGGGACGGGATTTTAGGGGCCACCTTCGAGGGGCCGCAGTGCCCTTAGGAAGCGTTTCCGGACGGATGTTTATAGGACGCACTTTTTAACCTTCGTTTATATGACGGAAGTCATCCTTAAAGTTTCTGCATAGGGTTTAGAAACACCCTGTATATTACACCAGTTTCACAATTCTGTAACAATTGTAATTTCACTCAAAACCGAATTCAAAGCGATTCCGGCAATAAAGCAAGCCATTTTTTTCGTGTTCTAACCACAGACATGCCTACGGAATTCCGAGCCCAAAATGAAGGCGCATAATTTCATTGTTTTTACTTCGTTTGTGCATTTTGCCTTTTTTTCACACCAAAACTCATGTTTTTCACATTTTTTTTTTTTTACCCCCGGCAAATTTTCAAATTTTTTCACACCGGCAGTATCCCTGCAAATGTTATTATAGCATCTCTCACTCGCCGAGTAGTTATGATCTTCTCAATAAAAACTGCATTATGCCTAAACTCGTCACTCGTCAAATATCATCTTTTGAGGGAAGTGATTGTTAATAGTTTGTGATGGACTTGTACAACTTAGTTTCGAAGCACAGCGGTAACAAACACCAAAGGGAAGTAACAAATTAAGTGGTTTGTTTGCCTTGGAGTAAAGGTCATCTTATAGTTTGGTATCAGTTACTCGTTTACCCGCGGGGGTTATCCGGAGAGAGGGGTAAAGGGGTGGGCATGCCGTTTCCGGAACCGGTGGTCCACTCTGCAACGGAGCTTGGTAAGAAACACATGGAGTGAGCATCCATTGACAAACGGCTAATTTGCGACATGTTTAGGAAATGAAGGAAGAGACTTTCCAGCGTCCCTGCTAACTTATGACATGCCGCGCGGACACGCAAATACGGAGTTGACAAAATCGCGCATATTAGTTAATTGTAACGCTTCGAAATTAAATTACATCGTGTTGTAATTATTATAACCAAAGAAATGAGTCTTAACAACTCGTAACAACATAGTTTCGAAAGTTTTAAAACTAGATATAGCATCTTACTTCTTTAAGTACTACGCGGATCCCTAGCGTTCGTTGCGGCTACTAATACCTCTGATAATGCTTTGCCTTCGATGTAAAGTAAGGGAAGCATTATCAGAGGTATTAGTAGCCGCAACTACCGCTTGGGCCCCGCGTAGAACTGAAAGAAGTAAGATGCTATATCTAGTTAACTTTCTAATCTATGGTAACAATTACTTTCTAACGTTAGGGAATTAATTTCTAATGCGTCGGAATTAATATCGGCCAGGCGGCAGCAACAAAGATGAAGGATCGTCGCACTACCTCTCTAATATCGTTCCTTCTTTGGGCAGCAAGGTATGTAGCAATTAAAGCTTCGTAGGCTATTAAAAGGCCAGCTGAGATAGAATCACCGCTTCTGACGTGTCTCCGCCGACCTCGGCTGGCCTTTGCGGTGTTACGCTTGTTTGGCGATTTTTTTTTTTTGCTTTTCTTTATATTCATTGCTATTTAAATTGTTGTAAGTAAGCTATTAAATTCTTAAACTATTAAATTCGCGGTTCAACCAGTGATAGTGCCACTTTAAAACCTATACAACGTATTTTTTAATGTGGGTTACACCAGAAAATAGTTATCTCGCCTGACATACGGGATCGCGACCCAGAACAAAAGATGGAACAGGCGGTAATACAATCATGGTTCATGGCCAGTAAACTATCCGGCCCGACCTACAACAATATTAGCGGGGCAGACAAAATGACCACCACGGCTGGCCCATTTCTTCGAGGTCTATTCGGGAATTAGCCAAACTAATCATATCTTTGTACGTGAGTCGCGACATCTTTTAGCAGGCAGTGGCGGTTTTAAAATAATTTAACTTTTGCGTAGATTTGCGTGACAGATTTGAATTATCTATAAATGTATTTTCTAAATAGTTTTAAAGTTATCACTCAGCCACAGTTTTCTCTGCGTTTTGAGAAGAAGAAAAAAAGACACGTTCGTGTATCTAGAACGGGCATGGGAAGGAACGTTGATATTGTGTACTGTCAGTGTCGACCTCGGCAGACAGATGCAACGGAATAAATCAATCGCTTTAGTGGGGTTTTCAGCGACCACATTGTCCAACCCAGTTGCGTATGCTAGTTATCATCCAAAATCCGGCCGGTACTGTAATAAGAGTCCTACATGGACTCTTATTACAGTAATATCTCATGGACAGTCCTGCAGGGGCGCTGGGAGGGACATTTAGGCCCGGGAAATGGGTAATGTAGGCCCTTCTCTTGTGGCATTTCATAGGAATTTGTCATTATGAAAAAATTTTCAGTACGCCCTGACAGGCCCTTAGGGCATAGGCCCCACGGGAAGCGTCCCGTTTTCCCGTATGGCCAGTACGCCCCTGCTGTCGAGCCCTACGTGTTCTCCTTTGTTAGGTCCTGGTTTAAACAAACCATGGAAAAATTATGTTTCTATTTGCCAAAATATTAGGCAGCCGTCATGGAAGATGCATTTTCTTCTTTTCACCTTAAACCATAACCGTTTTAGAAACAGACACTACGTTTACATGGCCACAAGAAAGCGCATTCTAGCGATGCGCTTTGAAATGCGCATCAAAAAACGGCACCTGTTTACAAGACGAAAGATAGCGATTAGGGCCAATGCGCTAAGGAATGCGATTCGACCAGTGCGATCGGGAAAACCCTTTCTTCCTGCCCTCCCTTTGGCAAAGAGTGAGCAAGTCCCACGCTGCTCTACCCCCTGCATGTTGTAAACTAGGTCAGCTTAGACCCAAGTAACTAAATGTAATTAAAACTTAGTGGTCTTCCTAGTCATGCACACTTATTTTCAGTTTATTTACCTAAAATTCGAATGGCACCAGCACAAATTACATGGGTGCCGTAACTGTGTCCGCCATCTTTACCATGCTTTCTCCAATGGCTCAATGCGATTGCGAGTGTTTACATGCACAAAGACGATGCGATACGGATTTTGAAACCACCTCCGTGAAGCGCATTGGGGGAATGCGCCACGAACAGAGAAAGCGCCACGAACGGCTGTTTACAAGACCCACGGAGGCGACACGGACGCGATGCGCATCGCTCTGAAGCGCTTTGAAGTGGTCATGTAAACGTAGTGACTGACTCTCAGTAAGGGTAGAGCAATCTCTGGGATTCGAACCAAGAAAGCTCTGATCGTGGGAGGGGGTCACGAGAATTTCGAGAACGTGGTGGAACGAATCCCATAGTCCCAATGGGAATTGCAGAAATGGGCACTGGTCGCCCAAAAATAACGATGCCCAATTTAGGAAATATTTTGTTTTTATTGTTTTCCGGGATTTTAATTTAATTTTACTGTTTACCACAGAGCAGGGTAGGCAGCGCTCGAAACTGGATGGTTGTTTCGTCGCAGAATCCATCTTCCACGAGACTTCGCGCGTCAACTGGGCGATGAGTTTGTCCTCCTATAGGTTTTTTCTTTCTTTTTGCAGGAGGCGCATGCAGATAACATCTAGAAATTGGGGTTTGTTTAACATCTCTGTAATGTGTGGCTTAGTGGCAACTGGACCACTGCACTGCAACTGTGGTCGATACGCCATTCAGCCTCAACCCCCTTCCCCTTCGAAACTGGAAATACGTCAATTAGAATGCGATAATTATCCTAACAGAAAAAAAAACGACGTGTGAATTCAACGCATTGTTTATTTTGAACGCACAGCTGGGTTCGCTCAACAAACTATCAGGGCTGTTGAAAAGGAGGGGGGGGGGGGGCAGGCAGGGTATGGCGATATCACTACTCGTTGCTTGTGTACAGTAATTGGTTTGGCTTGTACGATTTCCGCTTGGGCCTAATGAACTGAGGATCGGGTTTAACGCTGCGCAACGAATCACTGGACGCAGCCGAAGCGAAAAGCAGGAAATCTCGAGCGACTAAACGCCACGTGCACTGAAAGTTGAGACGATACCAAACTTCCCAATACCCCTCTCGCAAACAGACCTGACAGAATGCTTCAAAGGAATTTGCGAAGAAAATGTCGCACGCTTTCAAAGAAATTACACTTTTCTCGTTGTAAACCAGTAAATCTGTGCTAAGCGATCGTCGTTCCCTCCCGAATGACACTTGCTGCAGTATTTTAGCAACTTTGTTCAG
This sequence comes from Lithobius niger, assembly GCA_023313725.1. Classification (NCBI taxonomy): domain Eukaryota; kingdom Metazoa; phylum Arthropoda; class Chilopoda; order Lithobiomorpha; family Lithobiidae; genus Lithobius; species Lithobius niger. Next base: position 200,822 of record JAHWFP010122816.1, on the reverse strand, counting down.
TATCTGCGGATGATGCAGATGGTGCGTAACCAGGGGTCTGATAAATGCGCCTTGCAGCATCCTCTCAAGATCAGGGGTGCTGCCACAGGTACCTGCTTTTCCCACATTTTTTCACATTCCTACTTTTCATTTTTTTCACATTTTTCCCATACCTACCTACTTTTTATTTTTTCCCACTTTTTTCGCACGCCTATTTTAATTTTTAACCTTTTTACGCATGTGCACTTGTAGACACTCCATTTTATGCGCAAATACGATGCGTGCGATTTCGTGTTAACTCGCATCATTTCTGAGCAGCACAACGAAGCGAGTGTATTCTGGCCATATTCCTTTTCGTTTCACCGTTGCGAAATTAACCTGCACAGACGCATACAATTCCATGCAAATTAGAATGGATAATTTGATTGTTTTTTACTTAAGACTTTGTGATGTTACCTTTTTTTTTCACGCCACTGCTCGTATTTTTCGCATTGTATCGCACTTTCACATATTTTTTTCTTTTTGCTATTAGCCAATTTTCAAATTTTTTTTCACACTGGCAGCACCCCTACAGGATCGGACTTCAATGTTAACTGTCTGTTTGATTAACTATTTGACTTGCGATTTATTGTGTATTGTTAGAATCTGTGGATTTAAAAGCTCACTAGTGCAGCACACAATGAGCATTTTATAAAACTCGCCGAACTATGATGAGCTACAATGTCGCCACTGCTCATAATAGTTGTTGTTAACACGCGATGAATTTCCCGTTCTCTCATTGTGGCATCAGATTAATCGGCTCTTCGAGGCGGTTTTTCCGCTGAATTCACCGACTAAAGATGGAGGACCAGCGTTTTTGTTTAGCATTATTTATGTATACATAATTAAGAAATGGCAGTGATTGCCGTCCCACAGAGCATTCTCACTAAGCTAAAAGAAGATGACAAGACACTAGACTATGGAAATAGTATACTCATTTTACTATGGCCGGTGTTTAACTTGAGACTGCTTAACAACGTCTTTGACAACACTAATATAAGGCAAGTATGCTGGAGAGCATACGTTCTTAAACACTTCTTTCGTGACATTGGCAGCCATTTTGCTCATCAATGCGCCCAGCAACTACGTTCTAAAACAATTGGAGCATGACGTCACTTTAATGGAAGTGGTCGCTTTTGATGCAATCGGTCGCTGCGCAGTTCGACGAGTTCAAGAAAGTGCTCAATTTTTTGTAACGCTAAAACATGCTACGTTTCAGAGCGCATATCATACCAATGAGTGTGTATCAAGCACAGAGCTAATTTCAAAGCATAAATATCAATAAAGGGCCAAATAAAAAGGGACGGTAGAAGAACAGGTAGCTACAGCACGTCCACAGAGACAAAACCTGTGCATGGTGACGTAGGCGTACCAAAAAAGCAAATCAATGGAAGGAGGCAACTTCCAGCTCGTGAAATTACGACGAGAATTGGCAACACGAACAGGAGAAAGCTTTAATATGGATGGTCCGTGTTGCTCGGATGGCGGAAACTGGTAAAAAGGCTATGTTTTAAGAAGGTTGACGTACTCTTACAAATGGTGTGCCATAGCATATTATGATTGCGTACGAGGATGATAGGCTTAATATAACACAAAGCGTTTCTGAACGTTTGTATTTTCATGGGCCGTGGGTCATCTGTTATTAGAGATAACGCGATAATCAACTTTGTTAAATTACAGTAGTACGAAAATGAAATAAAATCATTTGATTTCCGAGTTTGGAAGAATCTGACTATCATTTCACCTTTCCCCGTCCTCCCCCTCTCCATCACCTCCTTGCCTCCTCCTACCTACCCGTCCCGCAACCCGTCCTCCTTTCTCTTGAGAGATCCGTACGCCTGGTCGCTGTTGACATCTACCGATGTTGAAAGTTCGACTCCTGTCACTTTCACTTAGGTCGTTATTTTCAGGGGCTGCGTGGCTTTGTTTGCGTACAAAGACGATGCTTACAATAGCGTACAACAATGAATTTGGTTAGGTTGTTCAAAGCTTAATTCTATCAGTTTGGTTCGATCCTGGCATCAGTAACCATCACCCCCCTCCCCCGGGTATCTTCGGAACGAGAAGGGTCCTATGGTGCTCCGTGCTCATGTCGTTTGTGGCATTCCAAAGATCCTGGGTTTTCCGCTTGGATTTCTCCAGCTAAATTGTCCCTCCCGTCGGTACTCTATGTAGTGGGACAGATACTCTGGATTGGGTTCGGCCCCTAAAATAAAAAATAAAAAAATCACTATCACTTTTACTATAGCTTTCGTTTATAGTGTTGGATTGACCTACTGCACAACCGGCGCATCTGATTTTAGCGCGAATGTTTTTTTTTTACCGGAAGTAACCGTGATACTGGACGGTAGGCAGACGAACCGAATTGACCAGTGCAGCAGCGATTTTTTCCCCGTGAAAGCGATAACAAAATGGAGTGATCTTCCTAATGTCTCTACTAGGAGGGGTCTCTTCCTTCCGAGCCTTTTGCATGTTGCTTTTCCGTTGGCTGTTGATTTTGCTGTCTACACTGACGTCACAATGCAGCACAACAGCTTACGCACATGCGCACAAACCAAACCAGACCGGAGCCAGTGACGTTACACAAAATATTGGCGGAAACACGACTTAATGAGCTGGGGAAGGACCAACCTTCTTGTTTGCTATCTTTCCGCTCGACTTTGGTCTCTACCTTTTTCGCTAAAAATTGTATTTGAAATATTATTATCAGAAACCTCTTACGGAAGTCTGTCAGTAACATATTGAATAGAAATTCATTATGTGTAGGCACATTAGCATTTTGGGAAAATATTAGCATGAGTTTTATTGCACATTTTCAGAAACTTTAATGCTTAAAATTTTTCGAAAATCACTATACAGTAATTACAAAACAAAACATCATTAAAACAAAAAAGAAAACTTGCCGTAGTGCCGCCCTGAGCTGTTTCTATTCCAAAAGGTGAGCTATTTTTTTGAAACGCAAAGCAACCCTTAAAGCTTCCCTGTGTAGCACGGGACTTGAGCCCACCACTACAGCAAACCTAATTTAAAATCATCTGTGTTCGTTAACTATATTAAGTCATAATCGTAGCGATTCTAAATAGTACATTTTCAAAGCCTTCACAGGCCTCATCGAATTTGAAACCAAAACTGAAAGCTCTCGCTTGTGTTGACTTATGACATCCTTATTAGCTAACGACGCACCTCGTACCTAATTAGTTACATTTTTTTTTTTCAACTCCTGCGTATAGTCGTTAGCAATACAATCCTCACTTGAAGTTATGGAAGTAAAAAATCGCGAGAGAAAAAAAACTGGGGGACTGATGTTCACCCATAAACTTGACACCCCATTTTTCACGGCTGTGACGAACGACACTAACGACTCTGCCACTTTGGGACCGACCGCTAATAGGTTTCCGGTGATTAAACACCGCGATAAAGAAGCTAACCATTCTCAATTTTGCCAGCACTTCCCTTCTGCCTCGACTATGGGCCAATAAACATTGATCAATTGAGCCAGAATCTGTTTGGATCTGAAGATGATCCGGAACGTTAAAAATAAAAGTGAGGGAAAAAAAACAGGAATGTTGAAAATGTTAACGTAAAGAAATAATGAACGGGACAATTTTAAGAATAAAACAAGCCCTACTTAAAGGTGAATGGTCAGTTGTAGAATCTAGCGCGATCTAGCGCCGTTTAGTGCTGTCTAGCACTTGTTGCAGCAAGCGAAGGAGTGCACAAAGAAATTTCTTTTAAAGAAATAAACAAGCCACATTCCTCCTTAATTATTGACTGAAAATTCGCTTCTCGTGGACTTGGAAGCAAGTTGTAAAGGTTTACGATATCTTGACCGCTAGATGACGCCACGGATCTAATTGGCGCTTGCTAGATTTTGTAGATCGTCATCTTATAGAAATCACCTCGCAACGAAATATATTTACATCGTTACTTTATTTTCAACAAGCACCACAGTACCTTACAGGCTATGTGGAAAATCCATAAATAAATTTGTGCATGCCAAAAAAAAAACATAATTAAAAAAACAATCTGCATTAATGTTCGTGAAAAATCGCACAGTGAACTCAAATATTCGAATGAAAGCAGCAACTAAAATTCTAAAATAATACTTTAAGCTAAAACAATAATCTTCACAATGGACACAAAAAATTTTCCGTAGAGTGGGAATACTGCTTAAATTTTGGGGGTAATCTGCCTCCCTCTGCTCAAATGAAATAGTAAGTAGAGTTGTTTTTTTTTGTGGGAGGGAGGGTGTTGGCACCTCAAAATGTGGAGCCAAAAAAAATTGCTTAGTACATGGAGCAATTTTTAAAATCTTTTTTCCTATTTTTACCGGTTTTTTTTTGTTTGCCAGTAGGTGGGGCTGACGCGTAAGTACGAAAATATTGTTATAACCATTGTTAGTATTGTCGGCATCGTCTCTCATTGGACGGCCAAAGTTCCAACAATGAGAACGTGTGCCTAGGCACACACTAGTGTATCACGATAAATCTAAACAACGTTACAAAGAAATTTTATTCACGTCCAATTCACCAAGTGTAAAAACAAAGCCAAAAACTGGTAAGGAGGCCACCAAGTTGAGAGTGGTTCGGCCCTTCAAAAGAGTGATATCAACACACCAAAACTAACTAAATACAACAAATTACAACAAAATTAAAACCAAACCAAAAACCAATAAAGAGGTGACTAAGTTGAGAATGGTTCGGCCTATAGGCAAAAGGTAGTAGCAAATTGTTGAAAACCAATTATTTCTTGTTGACGTGGTACTTTATTACTCATCTGCACGGTAGTGGAGTTGAGTCAATACACAATTAAAAAAAAGGAGTGATATCATACCAAAAACCAGAACTGGTAAAAGGGGTCGCCAAGTTCCGAATGGTTCGGCCCTTCAAAGGAGTGATATCAACACACCAAAACATTCGCCAACTTAATCGCACTGAATAATACTTTGGACGTTAAATGAAAACTTGAACATTGCTACCGAAAGTAGCAATGTTCTAGTTTTCATTTAACCTTCGAATTATTAAGCGGTGCGATTAACTTGGCGAATGTTTTGGTGTGTTGATATCACTCCTATGAAGGGCCGAACCATTCAGAACTTGGCGACCCCTTTTACCAGTTCTGGTTTTTGATATGATTTACTCTTTTTTTGCAGTTACCAGCGCAAACTTAACGAATTAAATGAAGATCGTTGGATGGAAAGACGTAGATGGGCAGACGACTCAGCGCCATCTGTTGGTAGGAGATAAAATGAAATTTAAAAAATAAATAAAACATTTAAAATTAAGTAAAATCGTGCATGCAGGTCAGGCGTTCCTTTGGCATTCTGGATTGCAAAATATGACCAAGAATGAAATGTACACGTTTTATCGTCAAGGCTTTATTTTAAGTTTTATGTACTCTTCCGTCTTCCGGTGTTTTGGCCAATCCATCAAGGAAGTGAATATCAACGTAGTGGGCTACCGTGTGCATAGACTGTATTACATAACGATTATTATTATTGTTATTTGTAACTCCTTTTCTTTGACTCATTCTATTTTCTTTTCATGGTTACAGATCCCCGCGTGTGGACGAGGGAGGACGTTGCTCGGTGGTTGCATTACGTCGCCACGCTACACGGTCTACCGGCTATCCAGATGGAACGCTTCCTTATGAACGGAAAGGCCCTTTGCCTCATGACCATGGACATGTTTGTGCAGCGCGTGCCTCTTGGTGGAAAACTATTGTACAAGGACTTCCAGCTTCGTTTGTGTTCAGCCATGTATACTAGATGATTGGATGCTATTGATAGGTAATCGATACAGCTACTGATTGATTGCTGTGGAATGGTTTTTTGCTTGTGTATGGATAACACAGCTCATCAATACGCGACAGGTTGAGGTGATGAGCATTTGAAAAATGCGTTTGGTGAATCTCTAGTGTTTGACTCCTGATCACCTCCTCTGCTAGGTAGTTACAGACGATCATTCATGGTTGATCAGGGCGTTCAATCATGATGATCAGGATCTGGCAATTAGAATTAGACTTATTCTTTTGTAGCTTGCCTCCATGGTAATACCAGACTAACTGTGGAAGTTGTATTGTATCTAGCTATGCATGGGCTTTGATTGCTAATCAACTATGGCGACTTGACCATGCCGGATGATACAACCGTTGAAGACAAGCAGCACGACAAGCAAATGCTACGTGAAAGGAGTATGTGTAACGAATCTCAACAACCAAGATAGGTTCATCAGAATGCTGGAAGAAGCGACCATGTACCAGCTGTTAGTTAATAACTTAACAGCGTTGCAAGAAATGATGGCTGTTCCTGGATTTTTTTTCCATTCAACGACTGCTTGAACCAGTACTGCTTAACGGACAGCTTTATAGTTGATTTACAATGTGCGAATGTTCATGAACACATATAAACAAATTGCACATCACTTTGTCTCAGTCAACGAATTTCTGTTGAGGGAATGTCCTTTTTTAGTTGGCTTTTTTGGTTAAGACAACGAGAGTACGAAAAAAATAAGCAATTGGTCAATTTTCACGATTTCTTACGAGACCCGAGGTGGGGTGCATCTAATGAGAAAACCTTCAGCAGAAAATACAGAGCTTTTATTGTAATACTCAATGGTTTTTGTCCAATGTGAAGCCATGAGGAACAGGCATAAATTTGTGTAGTGAAATCTTCAAGTGTTATTGGATGATGTGACAAACTTTACACCCGTGACATTCCATGTGAACACGTGACTCTACCTTTCGTCCCTTTCGTTACTACAGGTTTTGACACTAATAATTAATAATAATAATAATAAATTTGTGAGTGTGTGAAGGGAGCCTGCTAATTACAAATACCACAACAACAACAAGAACCACATATTTCCTCCATTTCAAGCTGTGAAAGTTTGGTAAAAAAAATATGCGTTATATGCTAGTTTCCTTGGGCTTCCCATATATGTATGCCAACACAAACACACCCACCGAGTTCCAGTTCATCGAATTAAACATCCCGTTGAGTTATTACAGTTCGTTGAGATCCATGCAGGTTGTCTTAATGTGCAGGAAGCCCAAATATTCTCGAATCCCTCATTTTTTTAAAATAAAGCCACAAACATGGAAAATTCCACTAGCTAAAACCCTGAAGTTAAACTTCATAATGTTGTCTTCATAGAGTTTAACATGAAGGTGTTAAACATTATTTACTTTTAATAACAAAAAATTTGACTTTATCTTTAGTCAAATTTGTAAAGTTTGTACCGTGTTAACAACTTGTAAAGGACAACGTTTTCTTTCCAAGTTAGGAGAGCTAGTCTAGCACGGAATACTGTTATACGGCTACCACACATTTTCTCAGGCTGCAGTTATTGGGTGGTAATAATATATCTACCTCAGCTATACCATAATAATATGTAGTCAGTAGTTGTTAGCAAATTTAAACTTGTCGGCCTAAAAAATGTACTTTGTGAAAGGTTGTTGTTGTGAAAACTAGTTCTTCGTCTCAATAATTGTATATAATGTTACCTCAGCTTCCAGAAGCTGCTAAGATGAATGTAGAAACGAGACGTTCCACGAGTCTGAAGAGCCCTTAAGAGAACAAACGAGGTATTCCCAAAACAATTTTCTGAGAAAACTCTTCTAATTTGCGTCTTGCGTTAGGTAGACCCCGACATTGATTTTTACTTGCAACTACACAAAACTGGATACAAAAAGAGCGGTGGCCAGTTACATACATTCGAGGCAATAATTTCTCCATAAGACGCTTGGATAGGCGCCATTTTTAGCGTGGAACATGGCGAAATTATTCCTGACAGAAGCAGCTACTCACTTTCTAGGGCCAAGAATTGTGGTGATCAATAATGAAATGGTTGTATCAAACGTATGTAACGTGTTCCCACTGTAGTTTTTGCGTCGAGTTGTTGCGTAGGTTACCTAAAGGTTACACATGAAAGTAAAACTCGGATTGTCCTCCAGGTCCATTATTGGAAAAGACAAGGATTGCTTTTGCTTCTGCATTCAACTAATTGAACATTTCTGAGTTGTTACGGTGTTTCTTTTCCCTGTTTTTAGGGTTGGGGTAACCCAAATCAAAACACAGAAAGTCAGTTTACAAACCAGTTTACTAAGCTACTGCAGCTTCAGTTGGCGTACAAATTTAAGTTGTGAATTTAAAAAAAAATCTTTAAAATATAGCTTTAGATGGAATTATTGGTGATGAGTTATTTGTTCAAGTGTATGTTCATAATCTTTGAAGTTTTTGTGCAAGTTCACCTAACAACAAAAAAATTAAGGGATTTTGTTTGTAAGAGTTCTATATCGTTTGTGCAGTAACTTACAAATTGAGGCCTGATAATAACTTTGTTTTTCTAACATTTGAGTACAAGTACAACAAGGAGCAGGGTAGGGTTTTTGCCAGCATAAACCGGTTTTTCCGGCTAAAATTGGCAAAAACCAGCAAGCCGCTTCAGACGCTTATTTTCACAGGATAGTCTTCATAACAATTTTTGACAGTCAGTTGCTTAAATTTACATAGGTATTATGAGAAGAAGAACTTTTACTGTGAAATAAACATATGAAAGGTAAATAAGAAGTGAATATAAAGTTTCAAAGTAAACGATGTGACGATTTCAAGGGGAGCTTCTTATAATTTGCCAATATTTGACTAATGTAGGGCACACTTTTTTTTATTTGACTTCATGTAGATTTTTGCTATATTTTTGGCTAAAGGGGAGTTCATTCTAATCATGCTTTTGTGGTGCAAACCCTGAAAAGGGGTAAATTTAAGTACAATACATAAAACTTTGTTAAGCTAATGAAAGTTTCTAGCTGTGCATTTATTTCCAGCATACGTTAATATTAATAAATATTGAAACCAGCCAATAAGCTATGCAGGACATAAAGACCCAACAAAGTTAAAAAGCTGTTTCTCAGGCACTGAACATGAACAGTGGGCCCTCAACTTATTTTTGGGGGTGTCTGATATACTTTGTCCAAATTTCTACCAAATTTACAAATTTTGATGACTTTTAATGTTTCAATACACATTTTAATTGTCGCGACGAGACATTTTCTATGGCCCAGAACCCAACTCAATAGGCTGACATTGCCAAGTTATTTAGTGTAAGCATATAATATATATATGTCGATTTTTACCGAGAACTAGAATTATTTGTGTGGATTATGTTTACGCTTCCCTCAGCCAAAAAAAAAAAACCAACATTAAAACGTCTTTTGTTTTCACATCAGCACGAGAAAAAAAGTGTGACATTCTCAACTAAAACAGAAAAAAAAAACGCAAACAAAAAAGTAAGTGTACTTTGTTTATTTGGAGAGGCTCACCCCTACCCCTTCCCTCATGCTCGGGCAACTGTGTAAGGTACTATTTTTCATTTTAATGTAGACTGATATTTGTATTTTTGCGACTCGCTGGGTTGTACCATAGAAACCAAAGATTTGTAAGAGTTCATTCTAATCATGTTTTTGTGGTGCCAATACTATCACCGTCATACCATTACCATGTCATCATCATCATACCATTACCATGTCATCACCATCAGCATCTTATAACTTTTTTCACAGTAAAGTGGGGAAACGTTAATTGTGATTTATAGCTTATAGTTATTTTCTAAAGAATGGGTATGATCCTCCTCTTTTCAATAAGGCTACGGACTAAATGGGTAACTCATTAACTATGTTTTACGTGAAGCGAGATTTTCAAACACCAATTTTCGTGAATTTTACTTTTCGGCCATGGTGCAAAAAGCAAAATTTAACTCTTTTAATTTCTTGATAGAATATCAAGGGTATTGTAATACACGTTTACATGCTGCATATCCGTGAGTTTTTCCTCATACTCTTTTAAGTAATTCGCCAAACTACTATTTCTTGATTTTGTGCAGGGCAATATGCAGCTAGATGAAACCGTGCATTTCTTTTCCTCACAGTGCTAAAGCAGTTCGCTGAAAGGCTTTCTTTTCCCTATTGCTGCAATTTACAGTACTGTATGCAGCAAATGCATCTCTTTTCGAGCAGTACTAAATGTATCCATGCAGCAACAAAAAAGGTGCTAGCTCTGCTGCGAAACTAGATGGCCGCTTCCCGTTGATAAATATTTGATCACTTACTGCGAACAACACCGTATTTTTATAGTTATGGTGGATTTAATTGAAACCACAAGACTGCACATACGCAAAGTAATTAAACACAACCATAAAATTCTATTAATTCATTTCGATGCCAATAAACTCTTCACCAGCTGTGACACTTCTTCTTTGAGACTATGGGATGGCAGCCGCCATTAAGATTGAAAATAGTCTGCAGTTACTTATAAGTTGAAGAATCTTAACTTCAACGAGTAGGGTAAAACATGCACAGCTACAGTTAAACTGTGACACTGTTTGGAAAATTTATCCTAGCACAGGCAAAAGTTTGAACTAATTTTCCAATAACTGTTTGATTTTATAAATTGATGTTTGCATCGTTTTTAAAATTTACAGTGTTTTAACATTTGTGGCAATCTGCCTTAAATATATGCGTTACCTTCGTAGTAAACCATAGGACTGATTACGACAGGAATGATGAATTATGGGCTACATATGACGAATTTCATTCAGGCGAGGGCAGAAGCGATAACGGTGTGCAGGGTATGCACCATAATAATTTTGTAAATAACATAAATAAATAGATTGTAGGATCTCATTTTGACGAGAACAGGAAGTTGGTGTTACCGGCGTTGGCCAAGCGCCGGAAGGAGTGGCAGATTGCGAAGTTTTGGAATGGATTGTTTCTAGTACAGGTGCGACCCCCTGGTTGAACGATTACGGCAATAGCACGGAGATGGCAGTAGCCATTTATTTTTGCTGCTTAGTTGGTAGCTTTCTGTATACTAATTTTCCAGGGGGGCTGTTGCTTTTGTTCGTCTAGCGCTAGTGACGTATGCGTAACCTTCGAGCAATTACGTCGCTTCGTTACGTGAGGCGCTTGTTCGTATGATCCAGAACCACACACAGCGGCTGATATAACGCTGCATTATTGCGACGTCATCATCAATGCAGCCTGGTGTAGTACAAACGTGGAGGACAAGCAGGAAGTAAACTTGTTATGATCATGCTATCAGAACGGCTACAACAATGGAAGAGCATAACTTCAACAATGGAAGGCTCGTTGTTCGAAAAATGTTGTTTATGCACGTATAAGTTTGCCCTCACATCATCCCCTTTCGTTGCTGCACTGCAACAAAAGTTGCTACCCGATGGCATGACGTAGGCATTTAGCAAATTTCTGCAGCTGCCGCACTGCTGTGAAAGAATAGAAACGCACGGAAACTGAGCGTGCTTTTTCTTGGAAGCGGGTTAGCAAAACCAGAGTATGGTGTGCGGTAAACCTTAAACTGTAACTGCATAAGCGTAGTTGGCGTAATACGCAATGTCAAATATTGACGTTGACTTGACACTCAAAGATGAACGACACCAGTGAAGATGGTTCACTAAGCATTATGGGTGATGCGATGAGTGGTTGTTTTCGTGCTACGATGTGACGTCATTACCCCTGTTAATATTAACAACAAAATGATAATAAAATAACGAAAAAGCATTTACTTCAGTAAAAAAGCAAACTATATACAGTAAACGAGATTCTTTTTTTTTTATTAGTTTACGTTCTTCGAGCAAGCTACCAGTCGCATTTTATAGACACGCTTCAGGTTTATGACGTCACTTCCTCCTGTATCCACCTCCTGCATTTGCTTGTGGCCTAAACCGGAAGTAAGTTTGTAACCCGGGAAGAAGCTTTTGTAGCCCAGTTCATGGCCAGTAAACTAGCCGACCCGACCTACAACAATATTAGACAAAATGGCCGCTACGACTGGCCCATTTCTTCGAGACCTGTTCGGTAATTGGCCAAGCAAATCGCATCTTTGATCGGTGAGTCGCTACATGTATTGGCAGCTAGTGGCGGTGTTCAAAATAACTTCAATTTTTACGTAGATTTGCGTGACAAATTATTATCTATAAAATTATTTTTAAATAGTGCTTAATGTTATCACTCAGCCACGGTTAAAGTAATACTATCACCAATTGAAAATCATACGAAAATACCGTGGCGCCAACTAGCGGCAGTAATATTCTTAACCTTTACATCTTGCTCCCAGGTGCACGAGGACGTACCACATTTTCACTCAATAATTAAGATCGTGGTTAGTTTATTTCGTTAAAAGAAGTGGCGTTGCACATTCCTTTGCTTGATGCAAGCAAGTGCTAGATAGCGCTAGATGTTGCCACATTCTGCAGACTTTCAATCGGTTTCAGCTATTTCTCTGCACTGGGAAAAAAAGCGACACGTTTGTGTATCCAGAAAGTGTTGCAAGGGAAGGAACATTGGCGTTCTTTGCACTGTTAAGTGTTGTCTTCGGCTGACAGAAAGCGGCAACAGAACTAATGAATCGCTCCAGTGGCGTGTTAGGTGGCCATATTGTTCAATCCAGTCGCGTATGCTATTTTTCATCCAAGGTCCAGTCAGTACCGTAGTAGAGCCCTGCCCGGTTGGTAGCGATTGTGTACTAATCCGCCAGGGGCGATTTCTTTTGATCATCTAGCGCTAGTGACGTATGCTGACGTAGGCATTTAGCAAATTGCTGCAGGTGCTGCGAGGAAAAGAAACGCAAGCATTCCACCCAACGTAGTTTCTAATTAGTGAACGGGAGACTGGATAATCGGTACTAAAAACAAAAATAATAATAATCCACTTACTGGCACGTAAGGTAACATCCAAAAAATAACTAAAAATAAATAAAAACAATGTTTGGTAGGAAGGTTAATAATTCAGGGATTCAAAATTTGTTACGAAGTCCATAAATATCAGTATTTCAAATTGACTATGTAGCAAAGATTAGATATTTCCATAACTAGCTTTGACACAGTGATAGTTAGGACCCAACTGAATTATGGTTTCTAATTCAGCTCAAACACAAAAGTTTTATGAAGTAAGCAGCACTCATTCATTTAATTTAAATTAAAGATAAAAATAACACGTTAAATTTACTTTTTCAGCGAGTATTTATGATTCTACAGTGATGGAAATGAAAATACATTTATTAACTTGTGATACATTATTTGGTGTAAATATGAAACTGAATCTAGTTCCAAGATCTGCTATCAACTCCGTCCAAGGGTTGTGATCAGACATTCATTTGTGCCATACTTAATCATTCCCAGTAATAATAATAAATATTATTATTATTATTTATTTACGGTAGACATTTTAGTGATACTGTGTTGTAAACCATTGATGTGTAACGTATGAGTATGATGTTATATTTTTTTTTGCAATAAAAATATGCATATTGTGAAAGTGCATTTTTGTTTAGCCTTTTTTCTCCAAAATAAATTTTAGTATAAAGGCTTCAAGGGAAAAAGTTGCAATGCCATGTATAACTAACTACGAGAAACACGGACAGGATTTTCTGAAGCGGATTTCCTACAAATAATGTGCACTGCCTCTACCAGCTAGGGGATCTGGTGGAGCGCTGTGAGCTCCCCAGTGGTATCCAGGGAAGAGCCCCGGAAGCTACGCATTTTAGACTGTTTTAGTCCTTTGGTGCATGACGTGTTAGCCTAGACCGTATAAAAGCAAGACAAGTACATAATATACACATTATTCGTGCGTATATATTATCCGTTAAAAAATTACTTTTCTTTTCGTTTTTTTCTCTTCTAAGTAACACTTGGAGGTTTTCCTCCATGTATATACATACTTTTGTGTATCCGCCAAAGAAATAACGTTTCTTCGACTCACACTTTCACTACCCGAAAAAAAACGAATGTCCTTCCGCAAAGGAAAACGATTGTCCTATTTTGGGTTGCGTTTCTGCAGGTGACCATGCCTTTCAGCTACAAATCCAATATCTCTCCCTTCTCTTACCTAGTGTTATCAACCCCTTATTAACTCTCCACCCTAAAATAAAGTCCACCAAAACTACGAAAATCAATTTTTTTAAAGGCTGTGTGTCTAATGGACTTTGAAGCCAGAAATGACCGAAGAATATCGAAAAAAGAAGTTATGGGTGTCATCACTTTTCAGGAATAAGTTTCTCATAAAATAGGCCTACATAGAAAATATATTTTTTTTATTCAACTTGAATTTCTGGCTTCGAATTTTCTACATTGCATAAGTTTGAATGAATGCTACAAAACTGAGTCTCACAGGAAAACCAATCAACATGGAACTATTGTAAAATGCCAGTACAATTTCCACTACAATTTAGCCTTTTTAACCTTTTTTTTTTTAAATCATTGCCAGGTTAATCATAAGTAATTTTTTGGCCAAAACTTGAAAATAGATGCTGCTGATTTGTTCGGCATTGGCCAACATGTATAATACGAAAAAAGAGAAAATAATTTATAGCCACTGTAAGGTTGGTCACCTCCGCCTGTGTAATTAATGAGGACTAACCGCCCCTGACCTTTGCCGGTGAAAGCTGCTACCACTATGTCTTGAAGAAATCAAGTAGGCTTTCGTGTGTATTAAACCAGTTTAATGGGTAAGTCCAGGGAGCAAGCACTCGCAAATATTCACTTTGCAATCTTAACGTAGAAATACTTTTCTCATCAAAGACGTGGTAAGTCACTTAAGTGTTTAACAGCATCCGCTGTATTGTATCGATTACCTTATGGAATTCACCATGCATATAGGTTATCTCTGGTACTTTGGCTCTGGGTCCAATCCCTCCCCCACTAGAGACTTCAGACCACATCTTTCTCTGACCAGATCCAGAATGAAGAATGTCCGTGAAAACGAAAGTCTTCCTCCACTCCAGTTTGTCCTCCAGCCCTCTGGTTGGTGAAAAGAGGCCGTTGCATCAGCCTCAGCTTTTATAGGTCTGGGGCTTGTGCACGACGTGGTACTAGTACAATACCTGTTCCAAGAAAATAACCCCAAAAAAAGTTTTCCAAAAAAATTCAAAGCCGAATGCTGAAAGATTACCTAGAAATTACCATGTTTCATAGCAAAGATCCAAAAGTTGTCAATTTTGAAGAACTTAAAATAAATGCAAAGCTGAATTCCCCTATTTGTCCCCATCATCTGGCGGTGTGGTATTATGATCCACTCCACATCCAGTTTGATGAGCAACTTCAATTTGCAATCCGCAAACAGAATGTAATTTAATAAATATTTACAGTGAACCCTTCTAGTAATGGTTTCATGAATAATTATGAGCCAGCCCATTTCATTCCTTTGCTCAAAAATTTACGCCCAGTCAAAAGCAAAAAAAAAAAAAAAAATTAGAAATTGAAAAACAACCAAAAACAATGAAAAAAATCCAAACGCCTAAAAATCTCCAGAATAAAAAAAAAAGTTAGCCCCCTCCAAAAAAAAAAAGTAAAAACCACCAGATAAACTCGTTCCAGAGGTTTTCCTAGGCCTGGCCACACCAAAATAAATGGTTATTTATCTCTGACACGTGAAACGAAAGATTAAAAGACACCTGCCACACACGCAAAAAAACTAGGTCCTGAATGAACCCCCCCCCCCCCCAATGGAATCAGAACTTGCCGATCGTCCAGGTAAAATTGACATACGATAGCTCAATAAAAGTACGTGAAATAAAATGTTCTGTAGTGTTAGAAATATCTGCAGTATCCACTAAATGAAGTAAGCAAATATCGTAGATTAGTGACAACATGACATGAGGCATAGAACTGTTAAAGTGAGTATACCAGAAATGATTGCATAGAAATTATGTATTGTCTAAATGCAAGTTGAAGAGAAGGTCCATGGATATAGTCCAATTGTAAATCCGTAAAAACAGCATCACGAAAATAAAGTAAGCAATAAAAGCGATCCCAAAAATAGCACAGAGGCAATACAAGCTATTTAGGTATAATGTTCACCTTACTGACTAAAGTCCATGATGAGTTAGACATCAGGTCCCACTAAGTCACAATCCGCAATCAAATCGAGCTGGTCGGGGAGAGTCAAAACCGATGTAGTGGATTGAGCAGTCAACAATCTGAGATACCTGAGCCAGTGCAAGAAGAGCAGAGTCATCCAAATCAACTGGTTTTGAGCCACAATGAAGCAGTACCAGCAGCTTCCTCCTCTGCACCAATATAAATTAACAATGGCAAAATCTGAACGTGGAGGGCTGAGCAATGCTTGACGTAGCATCCGATTCCGTAGGAAGGAGAGGATCAACACATGCAGAAAACCCGGATTCATTGAGCACAGCAGCCATTGTCATTACACGGAATAGTCAGGAACACTAATGCAGCAGCTGTAGCGTACAGGGAAAAGCTTGATTCACGCCGACCGTAAAGGTGCTGATGGAGCATTTGAAGGAGCTGTTGATTTGACGACTGGCTGAAAACAACCACCAGAGCAGATATGCTTCGTCAAGTGATTCCTAACCCAGTATTTCAGGCCATGTCCCACTATAACTTCCCACGCAGTTTTTTTTTGAGGAACTCATAAAATGTGACTTAAGATCCACTTAATGACTTGGAATAATGTACAGGTCCACTTGCTGCTGCAGGGCAGTTATCTTCTGCAGGTAGCAGGTCAGCAATGTAAGATTGTGTTTGTCTCATTAACATACCCTGCCTCCGTCCTGTCACCTATTTGTGTCGGAGTGACGTGGTGGTGTGGAGTGGAGCATCTTGCCAAGGGTGGGCAAAGGGCAGGCAGAATATAGCGCCCATGAGTGGTGAAGTGGTACTGTAGGCAGAGGCACACAAACGGGCATTGAATGAGTGATCTGCTGACGACAAGTAGATAATCCAACTGATGAGAGTCCTGAGGTCACCAGGTGGCAAATCCAATGACTAAAGCTGAGAGTTCACCAGGGTATGCACTCTTGGCATGGCTTGTAACGATCCAAAGTCAGGTAAGAAGTGGCAACTATTTGAAAAACTGTTGTTGGGCTAAAATCTGAAGGTCGAGCGAAGAAGAGTTGGAACGCCAAATGCTTTAAAGGCACTGGGAAGGATATGTGACATCAGCCTAACCCCTGTCGCAATTTCATTTCAGCAGAAAAATGCAGTATCAAGATGGCCTCTTTAGAAGGGCCAACTGTGCTGGGATTCGTCAAAGTGAACCCTGACCCCCATCTGGTACACATTACTTCAAAACAGCTCCCCAAGCTGACCCTGAGTTGTGTCCACAAAGGGGTAACCCGAGCCAAAAATACACACACACGAGGACTTTCTTTACTAAAGCGTCCTTTGAAACATTCCAATAGCGAAAGTAACACAAGGTTGCAGTGTTGAGCAGATTTCCTACCCCACCCACAATGCACAGATGTGCACCCAATGCAGTGTCCCAAAAAAAAAAATTGTAATATAAAAATAACGAGCCTTGTTTTCAAAAATAAATCTTGAATCTGGTCCTTTACATAACTCTTATCAAACAAATGCTGTACACCATATAAATGTTGAGATTTACTATTTATCACCTGAAAAGGGCCATTAAATTCGTTCTCAATTGGAACGCAAGGTACTAAAGATATCTATGATGTTACCTAGTCGAAAATGAGGTAACCCATAAAATTCCGTCCCCCTCTGCCAAAGATATTTAACCCCACCCTGGATCATCAGAATAAATATGTCTGTCCCTGCCTTTGAATTTAACCAGGGGGATAGGTTTAATACCACTTAACCTTTCAACATGTAAATGTCTAGTTGTTATCATGTCCAAGCAAGTGTCTTAGAAATTGTAGTGTTACAATAACAGCCTTGTTTAATTAATGATCTCAAGCACGTAGATTGCAGCACCGCAGAAGTGGGGTAACAGACAAAAGAAGAGTGGGATTATCACTGCCTTTTGCTGCCAGTTCGGTTGCCGTCAAGTCTTTACATTGTCATGAATAGAAAGGATGTCAACATTCCCTCTGTGTAGTACTGTCGTAGCAGGTTCATTGGAGATTCCATCTGTTGCTGATGAAGCAGAGTTGGACGGATTGCTTAAGCGCACATAACCCTTGTCACGTTCCAGCAATGATTGAGGGCTTCCGTTCGACCGGAAGTTATAACGACCATGCACGGTTGGATCTATGGCATACAGAGCCTCAGAGGATGACTTAGACTGGATCCTGAATCAGTAGAGATAGGGATATTCTGTTCAGGCACCCCTCTTCCCGCCAACTTCGGAAATGGGAGAGAATAATTTAGACTGCCGCCTATATCAGTAGGCATAGGGCTATTCTGTTTAGGCAACCCTCTTCCTCCACCAACCTCAGAACCTGACATATGAAATAGTGCAATGGAGCCGACGTCTTCAGGTCTATAGAACTTTTTTAGTTTGCCAAGGTTTACAGAGTCCAGAACACGTCGAATCTTGCATCGACGTAGGAAATAGGAGTTTTAGCTGTTTTGACATATGGTGGCATAAGGTTATACGAAATGAAGCTGTAAGCTTTTTGCCCACCCTTCCTATGTAGCTTAGGTCGGGCCTATGTTACAATCAAATCACCACTCTGAATACTACATTAGAATGCTTCTTATCATAATATTTTTTGACGTAGGCTTGATTTAATGATAGCATCCTTTGCTTGTTTATAATTTGTTGGATCCTGACAACCACATATTTCTGAATATTAGCTCTATCTCGTGCCTTCACAAGGGCTCTGGCCTCACGAAGAGTTTCTGTCTCAGTTGCCCATGATTACACTGGGTTGCAACCTACAACCAACTGGGCAGGGAAAAATTTCGAAGCTTTGGACGATGCGGAATGCATACAAGTATGCAAATTCATCTAGCTTGGTATGTCAGTTTCTAGTTTGATTTGCATGCACTCGCAAGAGTTGCTTAATCAAACGAGTGATCATCAACGCATGATTCAGAGAAGACATTCCCACCCTTCGAATGAACCTAACTGGAGTCGTTCATCTAAATTATAAACCTCACAAAAGCAGTTTAAAGTTGAAAATAAGCGAAAACTTGAATGGTAATTGTGATACCAGCTCCTAGTAAAACGGGCGTGGCTTGGTCCCTAATAGTGGTAGATCCTTTTCATTGCCCTTTGTTCAAAGAAGGCATTCCCACTCTTCGAATGAACCTAACTGGAGTCATTCAACTATATTAAAAACCTCACAAAAGCAGTTTAAAGTTGAAAATAAGCGGAAAATTGAATGGTAATCGTGATACCAGCCACTAGTAAAATGGGCGTGGCTCGGTCCCTAATAATGGTAGACCCTTTTCATTGCCCTTGATTCAAAGAACACATTCTCACCTTTCGAATGAATCAAATTGGAGTCATCCACCTGAATTATCAAGGACGCAACAGCAATTGAAAGTTTCAGTTGTATTCACAAATTAAGACATCTATAAGCATTAAATAAGTCAAAATGGCCGAAAATGGCCCACGTGACCGTTTTTCTCGATAACCGTGGGATATGAGGGGGAAAAGGTAGGGGACGTACATTATAGATTACATTATTGTAAACATCATATATCCAAACAGTTTTTGTGTAACACTTAAGTTCTTTCGTAATAGGCCAAAATGGTAAAAATGTAGTAAAAATTAGACGCCATTTTGGTCGCCGTCTTTAATGCTCAATGTTTTCAGCTGAAACCCTTCAGACTCTTAAAGTGCACATCCTTTCGAGTGGGTTTCAGCACAAAATTCCTCACAATTCAAGGTACACTAAAATTTCCTTCATATTTCCATATGCATTAAATACATTTTTTAACTATGCAAATTAGGTGTATTTTTTTCCAGGGAAAACGGCAGCAGATAGCGTGGATAACAATATTTTTTTCGAATTCAGCACTTTTTTTCTAGTTAGGAATTTTACAACAATTTACAAATTTTGCAATTTGTGGTGGGTTAAGTGATGGATTTACTGGCCTGTAATTACTATAGCTTGTGCCGCGCACCCAACCGCAGCCATGGCGCCAGCAGGAGAGAGGGACAATTTTGCTAGGTAAATCCCATCGGAAATTCGTAGGTTCTTTTACATGCCACAATCGACATAAGCACGAGACATCACGGGCCCTTCTCTTCCCGAAAATACCAGGGGTGACTGAGGCCGGATTCGAACCCGAGACCTCTGGTACATGAAACAGTCGTGCTAACCGTCAGGCCACCTTGCCTCACGGCTTATAATAGCGTGGCTCCATCTACATAGTCGGTAACAAATAGATGTAGCCAAGGTGTACTGAATCAGACACCGCAAAAGGAATAGCTGTGTTACCCCATCACTGCCATGATTTAAAAAACATCTTTGGTATAGCAAATACGTCAACTAAATCTACATGAAACGAAACTTATTAAGGACTTCTGCCAAGTGTTGGTCGTCGCGGCTCGCGATACCAAATGTGGTAATCTCAAAAAATCATTCAGTTGTCTATTGGATATGTTAGTTTATCTGATAGCCTAGCACTGCTACGATTTTAGTTAAAGCAGAAACGTCAGCTAAATCCATACTTCATGATAATCGCGTAATAGTGCTGACAAAATTACTGATTTGGAAAAATTAATAGGCCATTTGATTTGCTAGTAGCCCTTTTTCTGTTAACGTATTGCAACAACAATTTGATGATCCTTTTGTGGAAGAAATAAACAACTAAATTTGCCGAAAACAAACTTATTAAGGATTTTTTTTTATTTCGAAGGTCCAAAATTTGATGATAAGTGTCCATAAAAGTGTCCAAAAGCGACCCTAAGGTCCAGAAATTGAGGTAAAAAAACGTCCCTAAGGTCCCCTGAATCAAGGGAAAAAATGACAATGGAGCACGTCGATTTGAAATATTGAAGGTTTCGCCATTTTGTTTCATCTTTCGACGTTTCATTTCTTAAAAAATTGGAGCAAGTTGTTGCTTTAATATATGGAAGTGTATGGGATAAAGCTGAACAAACGATTTCACATTTAAAGTCCACTAAAAATATTTTCTGCCATCGTCAGGGGAGGGATGCACCCCCTCCCCTGCTGCCCCCCCCCCCCCCCCCCCGTACTTGCACGCAGCAGTACATCGTCATTCATTATCGTCGTCATTATTATATAGTAGTTGCTCCATCTTTGATTCATTACAGCCTAAGGTCCAAAATGTAGATCCCCCCAATGTAAGCCCCCAATTTTCACTGGCTGGCTACTGGCCTGTTTACATAATTTTAAACTGAACTCCATTAATTTCATTTGCAAAGAAAATGTCTAAAGAAAACATGATTTAGTCACAATTAAGTTTTTCGAAACTTGTCATCCTGAACAACGAATAAGAAAAACCACCGAAACTACTACTATGGACAATGTGTTTGTTGCAACTATGCCCTCTGGAAGCCATAAACAGGCGCTAAATATTGTATCATACCAAAACCCCATAATGGTAAAGGGACCCATCAAGTTTTTCCCATAGAAAGTAGTGATATCAGAGCCAAAATGGCTGCCACCAAGTTTGTGGTCCGAACCGTGATCACTCAAGCTTAACTAACAACACCGAGGTGTCAGTTAAGATTGATCAGGGTTGGGACGGAAAACTTTCTGGTAGCCATTTTGGCTCTCATATCACTAATTTCCATGGCAAAAACTTGATGGGTCCCTTTAGCCTTATGGGGTTTTGGTATGATATCACCCATTTTGGTCGTTTTATGGTTTTGCTTTAGTGTAAGTATTGCTTGTGAGCTCCGTATGAAAATATAATTGTAAATCGTTTCTTGAACAGCTGAAGAAAATCAAAGCTTGCTATAATTAATGGTCGCTGATTAATTATATTTCCAATAAAGTGGGTGTTGCATTCATTTTATTATAAAAGAACTGTTAGTTTAGTTTAGTTCGGGTTTATCTGTTTGTTTGTTTTTTTATTCATGGAGGGGTACCCCTGCACGGATTTTCTTCCCCAAAAAAACAGTTTAGTAGACGATGATCTTTACACATATTTCGCTTAGGAGCAGACTTACTGATGTGAGCAGACTTGACAGAGGCTTTGTTAGGGAGCATTAAACAAACGAAGTTCAAGGCCATTTTAACTCGAATAAAGCATTAAAGCATTAGCATTAAAGCGTTAACAAACGAAGTTTCAACAATCAGCAAAAGGGCAAGCGGGCTCATTCTTACCACGCTAGCAAAGAAAAAGGGCGAGCGGCCGACAATGAGAAGAGAACGGATATGAGCTCTATTAGAAACAAAGGCTACTACTTCCATAATGCTGACTATTCCAGCCGAGTTGAATCAGCGGGAATCATCTAGACCGGCGTATGTTACGCCAGGGAACAAGTAATGGTTATAGCATGGATTTTGCAACAATGGGCTGGTATAAGCGATTTAATGCAACCTTTGGTAGATTGACGTCCGAGGAGGTGTGGAATCATCCGATGAGGTTTCTTTCTTTAAAAACACCATAGTTTTGGTGGCTCGGACCATTACTCACTCCCCGACATCCCTTTGCCGTGGCTTGTCTACTCGCCCCCCCCCCCCCCCCGGTCGCCCGGTGCGAGTATTCCTGAGGACCCTGCAGTATATTCCTGGAGAGGCCCGACCCCTCCCAATCAGAACTTGAACGAAAATAGCATATTGCTTTACACAGCTGGTCGTACTTGTAACAATTCTAAAAATGTGCGAAATAAGTGTGCAGAATAAGTATGCAACCATTGTTGAGCATTGTTGCAACCGTGCGAATACGGGTTTATACAGCATCGTTTTAACGGTGACCGGAAAAAAAGCCTCGGAAAAAAAAAGCCGCGGGGGAAAAAAAAGCCTGGGAAAAAAAGCCTGGAAAAAAAAGCTGATGGAAAAAAAAAGCCTGGGAAAAAAAAACCACGGAAAAAAAGCCGATGGAAAAAAGCTCCGGAAAAAAAAGCTGATGGAAAAAAGCCGTGGAAAAAAAGGCCGACGGAAACAAAAAAACGCGAGAAAATCTGGTTGAAAATTTAGAAAAATACTATACCTAAATGCACTTAACGTGTGTATTAATCATTCATTAGCTGCATGTTGCTCGATCAAGGTCACCTTTGGAATCCCGAAAGGAAAAAAAATCACAAGTTGGGGAGGTTGTGGGGGAAAGGGTCGTCCTCACTTTGGTCGGGTGACCTTCGATCGTTAAAGGATAAATCATGAAATGACGAGTTTCCGCCATAATTAGGATAGGAGGGGAGGGGGTGGGGAATAATCAAGAAATCATAAATTTGCCTTAAATCCGTAACCTGGACAACTAAAAGAAAATTCCGGAAAGCATACTTTTATTCCGGAACTCCTTTACCTTTTTTGTTTTTTTTGTTTTTAGAGTTATTTTGATATTTCTCGGCAAACATTTTAATATTTGTTTCTGGGTCGTATCCCTTTCCCGCCACCCCCCCCCCCCCACACACACACCGCAAAAAAAAAGTGAATAATTTAGACACACGACCAAACTGAGGACGACCCTTTCCCCCACCACCTCCCCAGTTAAGGAATTTGGGAGAAAACTTGTGACTTCTTTGCCTTTCGGGATTCCAAAGGTGACCTTGATAACATGCAGCTAACGAATGATTGATACACACGTAACTACATTTAGGTAGTATTTTTGTAAATTTTGAACCAGGATTTTATCGCGCTCTTTTTTCCATCGGCCTTTTTTTCCATCAGCTTTTTTTTCCGCGGCTTTTTTTTCTATCAGCTTTTTTTTCCGGTTTTTTTTCCGCGGATTTTTTTTTCTATCAGCTTTTTTTTCAGGATTTTTTTTTCCGCGGCTGTTTTTTTCGAGATTTTTTCCCCCCTAGATTCGTTTTAACAATGGTCCAGATAAAGTAGGGTAATAAGTAATGGTTATAGCATGGATTTTGCAACAATGGACCGGTATAAGCGATTTAATGCACACTTTTGGTTATTCGACGTCCGAGGAGGTGTGGAATCGTCCGAGGGGGCGAAGTTCTGAACTTGAACAATCTGAACTTGATGGGCGAAGTGCTACCGCGCTTCTAGAAAAGGCTTCGGACTTCCCACACTCGAGCTGGGGTAGCTTACAGCGCAGCTTAGTTGGGTTTGCAGGGGCCTTACAAGCGTACTTTTCTGGCTGCGCCACTGTAATTTGTGAAGCTATATAATCGTGCGTAAAGAGAGTTGTCTAAATGAGTTCTTCTCCCCCCCTAAACCCCGCGAAAAAAAAAAAAAACAACACTTGTGCTCTTCTAGCCTACGCCCTGGGATGCCCCAGTTGTCCAGGACCGACCAGAGGTCTGATGGGGCGTATGGCTGCCGCTGCAATTTTCTTATATTTTCCTGGCTTTTCGTGATCTTTTGTGTTTTTTTCGTTTGATTCCGCATTAGAAAAAACAAAAAGTTCTAATACATATTTTTTTTTTATGTACCAATACATTTTTTAACAAATGAATCGTAAGAAATGTTTATCACGACGGAACCGAAGTATGCGATTCTGGTTTTGAGTACCACTAACTGGTTTTGATTCCAAATTTTCGCCGTTAGAGCTAGTGGCGCCATCTCTGAATAACGAGCAGAACTAAAACCATTGATATGTAAGTTTTAGACTAAATAGTGCGCGTATGTAGAAGATTACTAACAAAAAAAAACTTAAGATTCTGAAGAAAATTGAAGCTGATTCAAAGTTATTGTTGAATAAAAAAAAATATAAAAAATCTTTATCTTGGCGCTGTGCCTGGAAATCGATCTAGATTAAATAATTTCAGTGTGATAGTACATAAGTTCACGCAGGAAGTGAGGAGTGTACCAATATATCTACCTCTATGCCAGCGACCGGTAGCGTTTGTAAACAATTTCACCAAAACTCGGGATAAATCATTAAATGATGAACTGTTGATACTTGCATTATGATTACGACTACTTTTTTTTTAGTTTCAGTAGATAAACATGGATGTTTCAAAGGAATTACACCAATGGGCAACGAAGGAAATGGGCTTTATGCCGACTGGGCGACACTTGGAATCACCGATGCCGACATCTGAAGATTTTTCGCGGTAATTTCGAAATGCTTTCTTTCTAGTTTGTTGTTGAATAACTTTTAAAGGGCAATTACATCCATTTTGACATGCATGTTTTCCTTTTGGATCACTTACACAATAACTAAACACAAGCATTGTGGTAGGATTTCTGTGTTGTACGTCCGATAATAACAATTTAATGACTGCATCACCAAAACACGATACGGAGACCGCCATTGTTTTGCTGGAACGCGCAGAAATTAATGCCGACAGACCTCGCTTATCAATGTCGACTCGAAGCCGATTGAGATAGTTGTGTTGGCTGTGAGTAGCTCAAGCGTCTGATGGTCTTAGCGAGCCAACGGTAGTGGCCAGCTAAGGCCGTTAGACGCTTGAGCAATTCACAGCCAACACCGCTATCTCACTCGGCTGCGAGTCGAAATCGGTAAGCACCATCTGTCGGCAGTAATTTCTGCGCGTTCCAGCAAAACACAGGGTTCGTACAAGATAGTGGAATATACTTGGAAAGAATGTCTACACTGGAAAATACTGGAATATACTTGAATCTTTAACTCATACTAAACTAACGGTTTTCTCTTGCAATGAAAACAAATTTGTCGTAATTGTCTTGTTTATGTCACTTATTTAATTAGTTAGCGCTGTCATCAATTTTCTTTTTCGCGCACTCTCTGAAAAGGAAGACCACTTCCGGTTCCAGAAGTAACACCACACCCCGCTCGTCATTTCTTTATGTCGTCCATATCATTTTGTAATTTAATTCGACATTGTGCTGATCACTGCAAGAATAGGAAAGTGTCTGGACCTTTGTGTTTAAAGTTTTAGTTGTACTGGAAAATCGATAAAACTACATATTATAAAATACTGGAAATATAGTGGAAAACTGTAAAAAAAATATACTGGAAAATACTTGAAAAAAAAAGTTGCTACTCTGTATGAACCCCGAAAACAATGGTGGTCTCCGTGTCGTGTTTTGGTGATACAGCAATTTTCAACTAGCCCAATGATATATAGATCAAAATATTTTCAAATATTTTTGCAATACCGTAGTCTTCACTTGTTAATGCCTACACGAAAAAAAAATTGCCGAAGTATATTTTTGTCTACTACCTTTGGGCTTAACAAGCTTAAAACAGGACTGGCTTCAGCTAGCCAAAAAACAGAAACTACTGCCTCTATGGGGCTCCATTCTACTGAATGTTATGACACCCACATTTAGCCCTATTAATGGTAATTG